>ML805939.1:20214-44824 GCA_009831015.1 Picea engelmannii | reverse complement strand
TCAGATCTAGGTTAGATGTTGGCAGAGAATCATGTAATGTCCCCATTTTTTGATGTTTCTATGTTAGAGAGTGGGATGCTTGCCACAGTAGCCAGATGGGGGTGATAGCGAGTTCAAGAGATATTGAGAGGTTTTATTGGCCCTGACTTGCATCGTTCATCATATTTCATCATCACTATTCATTCCACACAAGTTGTCTTTGGTTTTGTTGCATTATGACGATTTTCGTAATTTTGAGATATTATGGGGCATATTTCAATTAAATTCACTAAGGAGATCATTTTGGGCACAATAATTGAAGAAACCTCTTAGTGCAATATCTCATCGGAATCGGGAGGAAGAACACTACAAGATAAGATGGCGAGAAGTGACTTTCAGTGGCTAGAGAAGCCATAAGGACAAATAAATAACTTTTTAGAGGAAAAAAAGTTAATTAATTAATGAAGTGATTTTATTAAGGAATATTAAAAGGAAAGTAAAATTCACTTGGAGAGAAAAGATGAACATGGGTATAAAAGAGAGATAGGGGCTTCTATTCTCTCATGATGTTGATTACTATTTTGATGTCTGGCTTCTTAGCTAGAGATCCCATGGTATTTGGGGGCTTTGAGTGAATACACCCTAGAGATCAACAAGGGAGTGAAAGTTTCTCATGTTCTTGATCCAATCTTGGCCAAGGAGGTGAAACATTCATCCCTCACCATTCTAGTTCAGTTATATTTTAGTTTCACAAGTATTTGAGGAAGCAAGGTACAGATTTGGTGTCTTTCTGCGGAGTTAGGGCACATTGTTCATGAGAGAAGAGTTCACAGGATCTTGAGGTGATTTTATATGGAAGTAATTCCAATTCAGAGTTGTTATATATCTCCAGGGTGATTTTTCTCATTACTTTGTGGAGGGTTTACATGCCATATTCACCATTTCTCTTAGTGGGGCGTAATTCAAGAGGAGGGCACAATTATATTTGGGGCCATTGATTGAGACATTTCAGATATGCATGGAACTTACAAGTGATCACTTTCCATGACCATACATATTCAGATCTAGAGGTTTTCATATTAGCATGGGAAATTGGAAATGACATATATTTATTTGTGGATTTGGGTGTATTTACCAAGGGAGAGGGTGCATATGTTCTTAGGGATATGGTTATTTGGAGGTCAGCCAGTTAAGCTACAACCCAAAGACTACTCCTATCATCTTGATATCATCAAATCTATCTTCTATCATAGTTTTGTAACAGTTTGAGAGCAGCATAGAGGAGGTCGTACCATCCTTAGTCTATTCCATCCAGGAAGTCCACATTGTGCTAGAGAAGGAATCACCTACAACAAAGGGGAAGGGTTGTATCTTAGAGATCTTTGGTATTCATCTTGGGGAGGCTTTTGGAAGCCTATATCTTCATCTTCTATTGTATCTTGGAGGCATTATTAGCCACACACACTATTCTTCTCTATGTATTCCAGATCTGCACTATTATCATATGAGGTCAGCTATATAATTAAATAAACTCAGATATGAGGCATTTGTGGCTATTTCTTGTGTTACTTTGTATTGCATTATGTTGTGTATCCATTATTGTTATGCTCCTATCATTTATGTACTGCAAAACTAAAATAAAACATCCTAGCGCACTTGAGAAGGAAAACACACAAACTGTTTGACAAAATACCACATCCAAGAAACAGAAAAATCTCAAATGTTCCAAGAAAATCAGCTTGGGAACATTACAAATCAAGTCATATTCTAGTTTTTCATTAGTTTGAAAAGGAGCGAAAAAAGGAATGTGCACCTCCAACCCATTTCAAGTTCAACCTTTCATAGTCAGAGTAAAAAGACTTTGTTAATGTAGTTAAATTGAAATTGAAACATTATGTTTCTTCCTTAAGACTTGCATAGATAATTTTAGGGGCGGAATTTTTTCAATGGACAAAATTTTAGGATTTAAATTTTTGAAAGACGAATTTCCATTAAACTAGTATTTACAAAAATTTAAATGTTTAACCCGTATTTTAAAATTATGACAGATAATTCATCCCCTATAAAATAGTAAAATAGTAATAAAATCAGTGGGAAAATGATTAGCCCTCCCGATTTCAGGAACAACTTTCCAATTAGCCCTGATTTTTCAGAATCACGATTTTTTTGTTGATTCCATTGCCCATATTTCTTGAGGTTTTGGGAATTATTTCGCTCTCATCTCCATGAATCAGAATTTTATGTAAACCCTTTCACCTGCATATCCTTACATATCCTCGATTGAAGGCTTTATGGCACCAATTTCGCCCATGACTTTTCTTGAGGAAACGATTTCTCCCAATGCCTATTGCCCATCAATTTTGGGGTTTCATAAAATGTGAATGAGGTTGTTTCTTGTGCATTTTGCACATTGTTACTGCTTCTTGTGCATTTTCCACATTGTTACTTTCAAGTTTCATGGTTTCTCCCTTTTCTAATCCATTGATAGCTATAGCATGATATTGACATTCTAAATCTGGTCCATCTCCCACCTACTCCTCCCGCCCATGCTAAGCAATATATAACCTCTGTCTTTGCTTATTGTGTTTTTTTGTTTAGTTTTGGTTGGTAATGCAGATGCTATTTTTATATATGACCGAGTGAATTGTCGATCAAGCGAATATGGTCAATGGTGTGCTTTTCCATGGCATAATGAATTCCTGGCCTTATGATGATTACATCCCCAAACCCACTTCATAATTGGTAATTTTTTTCATCTCTCTCTAAATTAGATCTCCTTGACAAAATTAGCCCTTGTTTTTTTTCATTTTTGGAGGCAATTGGCATTGCATTGATGATGGATTGGATGAATTTTTAACAACCAACATTGTTGTTTAATTGGCGATGATATTTCATATGAAAAGGGTGAAAATATTCATATGGATTAAAAACATTGTTGATGGTACTTTTTGTATTGATTGATGGCTTAATATTTATTCTCACTACACATGCAATTAATATTGATTTATTAAATGTTGTCACTAGGTGCTAGGCCAAATGTATAATGGATTTTATCATGGCTAGGTTTGTGAAATTTTGAATTATAGTTAGATATGTTTCGAAGAGGATTATCACATGCCAGTTGTAGTCATAAATATTTCTACAGAGGTACGTTGCTATGCCTATTAAGTATATGCAACATGCTCTTATATTATTTGAAAATGGGCACATTTTATTTTTTGTTAGAAATGTTATTATATATATCAACATGGTTTATGTGTAACAAGATTTGGATGATGAATGAAGTTTTTATTTTCTAAATTATTTTTTTTACCCTTTCATGGTGGAATTTGTAGCCAATATTGCAGTGGCTACAACCACAATGTTTGGTATGCGAACTTAGCCTTTTGTGAATGGGAGACCAAGATAGAATTTTGTGTAGAAGAGGAGGATAGGTGTCTTGTTGTTGAAACAAATTCAAGGTACCAACATAGATGCATATGACCTTATGAATAATTAAAACCCACCCACAAAAGCTGGCGAATTAGAGGGTGGATAGGGGGAGGTTGAGCATAATTCATATCGATTGTTGTAGCCAATCTAGTAATAGGATAATAGGAGGTTTCACCCCATTGTGAATACCCCAATTGGCATAATCATCATGTCATTGAAGGAGATTTTATAGTTGTAGAAACAATTCAAATCCACCAACTTAGATGCATCTGACCTTATTACTAACTAACACACACCCACGAAATCTGGCCACATAGAGGGTCAACGGTGGGGAGGCTGAGTAGAAGGCATCTGAGTTTTATACAATAAAAGGAATATCAGTATTACATCCAATCAAGTAATATGATAATAGGAGGTGCCACCCCACTGTGGATGTCCCGATCGACAAAATCATCATGGCATGTAAGGAGATTTTATAGTTGTAGAAAAAATTACAAGGCACCAACATATTTTCATCTGGAAGTATTAATAACTAACACACACCCTTGGAAGTTGGCCACATAGAGGGTAAATAGTGGGGGAGGTTGAGAAGAAGGTATATGAGTTCTGCACAATCAAAGGAATATCGGTCTTGCAACCAATCGAGTATTAGGCTAATAGAAGGTTCCACCCCACTGTGGATGCCCACATCAACATAATCATGATGGCATGCAACTAAGGAGATTTTATAGTTGTAGAAATAATTCCAAGGCACCAACATAGATGCATTTGAACTTAGTACTAACTAACACAAACATCCATGGAAGTTGGCCACATAGAGGGTCAATGGGGGGCAGCCTGAGCATAAGGCATGCAATTTCTGCAAAATGAAAGGAATATCAGTCCTGCAACCAATCAAGTATTAGACTAATAAGAGGAGCAACCCCACTGTGGATTCCCCCATTGACATAATCATCATGGAATGTAAGGAGATTAGATTTTAAGTACACCCATATAATTGTAGAATTTATAGATTGTACAGGTGGTTGTCATTCTTGTGTCTCTATTTCCCATGTGTCTGTTTTTGTCTTCTTTTTTCTATGCTCAATTGCTTTCCACATTTTCAACTATGAGAATGATGATTATACTTAACATATAAACCACATTATAATACAAGCAAGGTCTTACTGAATTTAATGCAACCCAATAAAAAAATACAGAAAAACTAATAAAAGTTAGGAGATTAAAAGTGGACACGAAAAATAAACAAAAAAAATATGTGTAGCATTACTTGTATTTGCTTTCTTAGAAATGTGGAAAAGAAATGGTGAAACATTGATTTCAATCCAATAAGGGTTAATGATGTAGGAGCATCGCAAGAAGCCAACCAAGCGAGCATGAAGGCAGAAGACAGCTGGAAAGTGCAACGCACATTTTACATGTTTTGGAAATGTTTTGAAGCATTAATGTAATGATTAAAGGGAAGCGTACTTGCATATTGTAAACAGATCATGAGCGATTCACTCTCATCTGTAGGAGGTAGAGGCATTTATGCATAGTTAATGAAAGTAGGTAGATTTAAATTCCAGATTAGACAGTTTTAGGAACAGAAGGGAAACAACTATAGACACCCTCATCTTTGTGTCATTGTATCAATCAGAATTAGATCAATTAAGTACATTATCATAGAGAAGAAGAGAGTTGTAGAAGAGGAGTTGTAAATAAGAACCCATGTACATAAGTTCTAAATTAATATATGAATTTTTGGTTCAGATTCATGGTGTTATGATGTTTTCTGTGTACACATGTTGAATGGTATTTTTACAGTTTATTACTCTCTCTATCATGCATTTGTTATTAAGTTGTGTGTGAATTTATGTTTTCATGTTGAACGTTTAAATTCTGAGAGAGAAAGAGAATGAGTTTCAATTGTTTCTCTTCCTGAGAGAATTTCCTACAAGGAGTGCAGTGAAGCGTCTGCAAGGAGTGCATTGATGAAGCTTCAAAGTTTATCTCTGAAATCTCAAGAGGGATACCGTTGTCTCATTTCAACAGAAGTGCAAGTGGAGCACAGGAGCCATGCAAGGCGTGTGCAGGCTAGTTGAGTCCTTAGAATATTTTTTACTAAGGGGGGAGAGAGAGAGAGAGAGAGAGAGAGACTGTTGTTGCAGAATGTGCATATAGTCGAGAGTTCAAATACACAGAAGTATTTGAAAGTCGGCCGCAAGGAGTGCGAGCAGAGGCCCTTTTTTGAGACTTGAATTATCAGAGAAGCTTAGAGGGGGTATTGCCTTTGAAGTATTCAAAGGGAGGCAAGGTGAAGTTTCTCTGTAGAAGGAAGGTCACAACGAGGGGACATTAGTTCATTTTGCATAGGTTCTAGAGGGAAGAATCAGACGGTACTCGAAATTCTCTGTGGAGAATCCCTGAAAAAACGAGGACCATAGGATCCAAGAGAGTTGCGGGGAAGTTAAGCGATTGGAGGAATTCATCCTTCGAGAAGCAGGATCCAATATGGACCGATGATCATGACTGTCAGACCGTCGAGATAATTTCAGCATTTTGGGAGTTGTAAGTCCGAAGTGTAGGTGAAACCCTTGGTTGCTCGAATTACCAAAGCGTGAAGTGGATTATCACGTGAGAAGGCGAGGAGTAGAAATTTCGACATTTCAGAATTTTAGAGTTCGACTTTTCATAGGTCCTGAGGACAAGCGATCGGGAAACAGTGGAGTGAAAGACCCGAAGTCGCAATTCGCGACAGAACTTGATGTGAATTTCAGGATTTCGGTAATTCAGGATTCAGAATACCGAAAGACCTGATGACAAGGAGCTTGGGCCCTTGCATTTATAATTTTGAAGTTATGAGATCCGGGATATTGTGAAGTGGTATTTCAAAATTTTGGGAATCGGGATTTCGACATTCTCGTTGACGAGAATTCGGGGCACTTCACATGAGAACCCTCGATATTGCAAAACATGAAATAGTGTGAAGTGGCGTTTCGACAATTCGGTGCTTCGGGGTTCGAAAACCCGAGAGTGCAGTATTTGGGATCGAGAGTCTTGGACTCCCGGTGCCCGAAAGTCCGAAATTGTGTGGGCCGTTGGATCGAAGGGAGGTTTGTAGCTGTTGATCCTATTGGGGATATTGTTTCGGAGTTTGGGGTTTGTGGAGGTCAGAGAGATGGAAGCCTTACAGCAGGACTCTCGAAATCACGAATTCCGAAACCCCAAAAGGAAAGGGTGTAAAGCTCTGATAGAAGCCATCCTTTTGCTAAACGTGTCGGGTTTTGGCATTTCAGTAGTTGTGAAGGAAAGAGGTCGAGATTCCTTGTTATGGAACTCCCAAAGTTGCGAAACGTGATATAGCTGGGTAGGAGGATGAGGTCAGGTATTTCGGGAAAGTCGACATTTTGGGTTTCTGAAGGTGGAAAGGTCAAGAACTTCGACATCAGGAATCGCGAAATTGCGAAACCCATAACCCCGAAAAGGGAAGAAAAGGAAAGTCCTGTCAAGGACAAAAAAAGGCCGTGATCAATTTATTGTGGTCAGGTGAGTTGAGGGTGTTTTGTGTGGGTTCACACAGGGCATACTCATAAGGAACTGTGGAAAAAAAGCACGGTTGTTGTGTGTGTGTAGGATTCCTTGTGGAGGAACCTAAGAGTCAATCAGACTCAGGAGGGCAGAATTTGAAAGATCCTGTGCGGACCTCGATTCGAAGGATTGGGGGTTTGCGTCAGTTGTGGTATCAGAGCATAGAAAAATTTCTTTGCTTTCTGTAGTAGAGAAAAGAGAAATTTATCATCCATGCCACCGAGAAGAAGAGACAGGCCAATGCCTGATCCAGTAGTGGAAAGAGATATGCACGAACTACGTGCCAGGCTTGATGCCATGGAGATAGCACAGAGGCGCACAGTCGACGCTGGAGATATCATCGAGGCTGAAAGTGAAAAGTAAGCTGGACATGAAGGAGAAGAAGTAGCAGTCGAAGATGCAACATATGAACGCCTATTCATGGTTGTTGCAAGGATAGGTGCCAGGGCAAAAATGGATATTCCCATGTATGAGGGAAACCTGGATGTTGAAGAGTTTCTAGAGTGGATTAGAGATCTAGATAAATATTTTGACTATGAGAATGTCGAGGAAGACAAGAAGGTCAAGCACGCTGTCACAAGACTTAAAGGGCATGCAACATTATGGTGGGATGAAATGCAGGCTGACAGACGCTGCAAAGGAAAGCATAAAATCAAGAGTTGGGATAGAATGGTTGCGAAGATGAAAGCCAAATTCATACCCAAGGATTATCAAATTACTCTATTTTGGAGGATGCAGAATTTGAGACAGAAGTTGATGACATTGAAAGAGTACACTGAAGATTTCTACAATATCAACATTAGAACAGGTCATCGAGAAATCAATGATGAAAAAGTTGTCAGGTACATGAATGGTATAAGATACGACATTCAGGATGAGATGAGCATGATGACCCTTAGAAATGTGGAAGATTCTTATCAAATGGCTCTAAAAGCTGAAGAAAAAATGAGCCAAAAGCAAGGTCAAAGAGGCTGAGGTAGAAGTCAATCCAGAGGCAAAAAAATTTCCCAAGATAGGAATCAAAAACCACAAGAAGAGGGGAAGAAACCTCAAACTCAACATGAGAGAGGAGGAAGCTCACAGAGAGGACAATATGCTAATAGAAATAATTTTTCTTGAACCAAAGGAAGAGGCAGAGGTGGAGAAATAAAATGCTTTACCTGTGGAAAAAATGGACACAAATCCTATGAATGTCCAAATAGAAAGAAAGAAGGAGGCGAAACTCACATTGCCGAAGCACAAGGATGAAATGTTGAGGCAGAAGATGCTGAGGGTGGAAGATCATTGATGATGAGAAAAGTTCTCTTAACGCTAGAGAAGGAGACAGAGAACCCATCCCAAAGGAACATACTTTTTCGGACTGCTTGCAAGACCAAAGAGAGGGTATGCAAAGTCATCGTGGACAATGGTAGCACAAACAATCTAGTTTCTACAGAGATGGTAGAAAAGCTGGAGATGGAGACTATTGTACATCCAATCCCATACAGAGTTTCATGGTTACAAAAAGGACATCAGGTAAATGTCACTAAACAATGTTTAGTTGAATTTAAAATAGGAGGATATAAGGATGAAATACTATGTGATGTCATTCCCATGGATGTTTGTCATCTATTGTTGGGTAGACCGTGGCAATATGACAGGAATGTGATTCATGATGGGAGAAAGAACACATACACCCTGGAGAAGAATGGGAGAACTCACATGTTGCTGTTGATTAAGGATAAAGAAGTGAAACCAGAGGTGAGAAACACTGTAGTTCTCATGAGTGGGAAGGAACTTCTTAAGGAGGTTAAGAAGAAGGAAGATACACAATTTAACAATTTATTGTGGTCAGGAAGCCTAGAATTGTTTTGAACAATACAAGAGTGGATGATTTACCAGAGGAAATCCAACAACTACTGAAAGAGTTCACTGATATAGTAGTGGACGAACTACCTTGTTCATTTCCACCTATCAGAAGTATAAGCCATCATATTGATCTTATACCTAGAGCTAGTTTACCAAATAAAGCAGCATATAGATTGACATCGCAGGAGAATGAAGAGGTCAAGAGAAAGGTACAGGATTTAATGGACAAAGGGTTGATTAGAGAGAGCTTGAGTCCATGCGTTGTTCCAACAGTGCTCAGCCCAAAGAAATATGGAGGCTGAAGGATGTGCACAGACTTGAGGGCAATAAAAAAGATTACCATTAGAAATAGATTTCCATTGCCAAGGATGGATGATCTAATGGATTGCTTGAGTAGAGCAAAGTTTTTTTCAAAGATTGATTTGAAAAGCGGATATCATTAAATTCGTATGAGAGAAGGTGATGAATGGAATACAACATTCAAGACGAATGAAGGGCTGTATGAATGGCTTGTTATGCCGTCTGGTTTAACAAATGCACCCAGTACTTTCATGAGATTGATGAATGAAGTCCTAAAGGATTTCATAGGAAAATTCATCATTGTATATCTTGATAATATATTAATTTTCAGCAAGACAGAAGCAGAGCATTTAAAGAATTTAGCTACAGTGATGAGGATATTACAACAAGAAAAGTTACTGATTAATATGAAGAAATCAACATTTATGAGGACATAACTCATTTATTTGGGTTTTGTTATCTCTGCAAATGAGCTGAAAATGGATCCGGATAAGGTAGAGGCGATTAAGAATTGGCCATCACCGAAAAGTGTATTTGAGGTTCGAAGCTTCCATGGATTAGCTAGTTTCTACAGGAAATTCATCCAAAATTTTAGTGGGATTATTGCACTGATGATGGATACGGTGAAGAAAAGACATAAATATTTTCATTGGACAGAGGAAGAAGAAAAAAATTTCAACCTGTTGAAGAAGAGGATTACTAAACAACCAATTCTGGTGTTGCCAGATTTCAGTAAGACATTTCAGGTCAAGTGTGACGCTAGTGGATTTGCAATTGGAGCGGTCTTGAGCCAAGACAACAGGTCGGTCGCATACTTTAGTGAAAACTTGAATGAAGCAAAGGTCAAATATTCAACATATGACGAGGAATTCTATGCAATCATACAAGCGCTGGAGAAATGGAGACATTATTTGGTTCCTAAAGAGTTTGTTTTGTACAGTGATAATCATGCTTTACAATTCGTGACTCAACAGGAAAAGTCGAACCAAAAGCATGCTAAATGGGTTGAATACATGCATAATTTTACTTTTGTAATTAAACATATTTCTGGAACTGCTAACAAAGTTGTTGATGCTTTGAGCAGGAAATGCTTCTTATGCAAGAATTTAGAGTCAAAACTTTGGGTTTTGATAATCTCAAAGAAATGTACAGAGACGATCCATATTTTAAAGAGGCGTATGAGGCATCTGAGAATCCAATTCTCAGGGACATAAGCCAGTGGACCGAATATATGATCCAGGATGGATTATTATTCAGGGGAAATCAGTTATGTATTCCAAAATGCTCCATGAGGGAGAATTTGCTGAAAGAAAAACACAGTGGAGGATTGGCTAGACATTTCGATCATGACAAAATGTTCTCGAAATTAAATGGCTCATATTTTTGGCTAGGGATGAGGACAGATGTCAAAATATTTGTGGACAGGTGTAGAATTTGTCAGCACACAAAGGGAAAAAGAAAAAACACAGGTTTATACCAACCATTACCCATACCTGAGAGGCCGTGGGATGCAGTGAGCATGGATTTTATATTGGGGCTGCCAAGAACACAGAGAGGATTTGATTCAATCTTTGTGCTGGTAGACAGATTTTCAAAGATGGCACATTTTATACCATGACAGGAAACTAGCGACACAACTCATATTGCGACACTGTTTTTCAAGGAAGTTATCAGACTTCACGGCTTGCCAAGGAGTATAGTTTCAGATCGAGATACCAAGTTCGTTGGACATTTCTGGAGGACTTTATGGAAGAACCTGGGGAAAATTTTGTCATTTAGCTCAGCTTATCATCCTCATATGAATGGGAAGACAGAAGTTGTAAACAAAAGCTTGGGATATTTGCTAAGGATCCTAGTGACTGAACACCACAGTCAGTCGTATCAGATTCTGCCACAAGTGGAATTTGCTTACAATGATTCACTCAATAGAAGCACAGGGCAAATTCCATTCCAAATTATGTATGGAATGCAGCCAAGGGGAGTTTCTGAATTGAAGGATTCAAAAGAGAGTGAAACTAGAAGTGCTAGTGCAGAGGATTTTGCAAAATAAATGAAGGAACTTCACAGCCAAGTGAGGGAACGTTTGCAAAATTCGAGTCAAGAGTATAAACGCAGAGCAGATCAACACAGGTGAGAACTTCAGTTTGAAGTTGGTGATCTGGTTCTTGCAAATCTAAGGAGGGAGAGGTTCCCAAGGGGAACATATAACAAATTGAAAATGAAGAAGATTGGACCATGGAAGATCGTAAAGAAATTTGGGGCAAATGCATATGAGATCGAATTACCCGATGGGGTCGAAATTTCACCGATATTCAACATCTCAGATTTGTACCCTTACAAAGATGAAGAAGCAGGGGAAGAGAATGAATAGACATAATTTCATTGGACCAAACAAATGTCTGTAGCTGCAAATCCACAGATGGAAAGTATAATTGATAAGAGGGTCAGCAGGAAGACCAAAAGGAAAGAGTATTTTGAATACTTGGTCAAATGGAAGCGACACCCAGTTGAAGATGCCAGTTGGGAGGATGAAGCAGAAATTTAGAAGCATGGAAAGATCATGCAAGATCTCATGAACATGAGTTCATGAAAATTTTCAAGCAAGGGAGTATGATGCAGGAGCATCGAAAGCAGCCAGCCAAGCGAGAATGAAGACAGAAGACAACTGGAAAGTGCAACATGCATTTTACATGTTTTGGAAATGTTTTGAAGCATTAATGTAATGATTAAAGGGAAGGGTACTTGCGTATTGTAAACATATCATGAATGATTCACTCTCATCTATAGGAGGTAGAGGCATTTATGCATAGTTAATGAAAGTAGGTAGATTTAAATTCCAGATTAGACAATTTTAGGAACAAGAGGGAAACGACTATAGACACCCTCATCTTTGTATCATTGTATCAATCAGAATTAGATCAATTAAGCACATTAACATAGAGAAGAAGATATTTTTAGCAGAGGATTTGTAAAGAAGAACCCATGTACAAAAGTTCTAAATTAATATATGAATTTTTGATTCAGATTCATGGTGTTATGATGTTTTCTGTGTACACATGCTGAATGGTCTGTTTACAGTTTCTTACTCTCTCTATCATGCATTTTTTATTAAGCTGTGTGTGAATGTATGTTCTCATGTTGAACGTTTAAATTCTGAGAGAGAAAGAGAATGAGTTTCAATTGTTTCTCTTCTTGAGAGAATTTCATGTAAGGAGTGCAGTGAAGTGTCCGCAAGGAGTACATTGACGAAGGTTCAGAGTTTATCTCTGAAAGCTCAGGAGGGACACCGTTGTCTCATTTCAACAAAAGTGCAAGTGGAGCATAGGTCCAGCCATGCAAGGCATGCACGGGCTAGCTGAGTCCTTAGAAGATTTTTGACTAAGGGGGAAGAGAGAGAGAGAGAGAGACTATTGTTGCAGAAGGTGCACAAAGTTGAGAGTTCAAATACGCATAAGTATTTGAAATTCGGCTGCAAGGAGTGCGAGCAGAGGCCCTTTTTCGAGACTTGAATTATCAGAGAATCTTAGAGGGTGTAGTTCCTTTGAAGTATTCAAAGGGAGGCGAGGTGAAGTTTCTTTGCATAAGGAAAGTCAAGGCAAGGGGACATTAGTTCATTTCGCAGAGGTTCTAGAGGGAAGAATCATATGGTCGAAATTCTTTGTGGAGAATACTCGAAAAATCAAGGACCGTAGGATCCAAGAGAGTTGTGGGGAAGTTAAGTGATTGGAGGAATTCATCCTTCGAGAAGCAAGATCCAATATGGACCGTTGATTGTGATTGTTAGACCGTCGAGATCAATTCGGCATTTCGGGAGCTATAAGTCCGAAGTGTGGGAGAAACCCTTGGTCGCTCGAATTCCCGAAGCGCGAAGTGGATTATCACGTGAGAAGGTGAGGAGAAGAAATTTTGACTTTTCAAAATTTTGGAGTTCGGCATTTCAGAGGTCTTGAGGAAAAGCGATCAGGACACAGTGGAGTGAAAGACCCGAAGTCGCAAGTCGCGACAGAACTTGATGTGAATTTTGAGATTTCGGTAATTCGAGATTCAGAATACCGGAAGACCTGAGGACAAGGAGCTTGGGCCCTTGCATTTAGAATTTTGAAGTTGCGAGATCCCGGATATTGTGAAGTGGTATTTCAGAATTTCGGGAATCAAGATTTCGACATTCCCGTTGACGAGAATTCGGGGCACTTCACATGAGAACCCCTGATATTGCGAAACGTGAAATAGTGTGAAGTGGCGTTTCAACAATTCAGTGTTTCGTGGTTCGGAAACCCGAGAGTGCACTGTTTGGGATCGAGAGTCTTGGAATCCTGGTGCCCGAAAGTCCGAAATCGCATGGGTCGTCGAATCGAAGGGAGGTTTGTAGCCATTGATCCTATTGGGGATATTTTTTCGTAGTTCGGGGTTTATGGAGGTCAGAGAGATGGAAGCCTTACAGCAGGACTCGTGAAATCGCAAAGTCCGAAACCCCGAAAGGAAAGGGTGAAAAGTTCTGATAGAAGCCAGCCTTTTACTGAACATGTCGAGTTTCAATAGTTGTGAAGGAAAGAGGTCGAGATTCCTTGTTCCGGAACTCCCGAAGTTATGAAACGTGATATAGATGGGTAGGAGGACGCGGTCAAGTATTTCGGGAAAGTCGGCATTTCGGGTTTCGGAAGGTGGAAAGGTCGAGAACTTCGACATCAGGAATCGCGAAATTGCGAAACCCATAACCCCGAAAAGGGAAGAAAAGGAAAGTCCCGTCAAGGAGAAAAAAAGGCCGTGATCAATTTATTGTGGTCAGGTGAGTTGAGGGTGCTTTGTGTGGGTTCACACAGGGCATACTCATAAGGAACTGTGGAAAAAAAGCACGGTTGTTGTGTGTGTGTAGGATTCCTTGTGGAGGAACCTAAGAGTCAATCAGACTCAGGAGGGCGGAATTTGAAAGATCCTGTGTGGACCTCGATTCAGAGGATTGGGGGTTTGCGTCAGTTAATCAACTGTTGTTGAATCCTATTGTTGTCCTTTATTTTTTATTGTGGGATATGTGAGAAGAGGTGAAAAAAGGGTTTCATAAGTGTGTAACAACTTAATATTAATTTCCCTCAATGATTTCAGAATAGGAAATATTATCCTTTGTACACCACTTGATGACAAACATTTTATCCATGTCATACATGTGCATGCCCCTCTAGGCACATTTTTGGTCTATGAAACTCATGGAGGTGTAGTAATTCATTGTGATTTTGATGTTACAGAGAAAATGGCCCTCAAAGATGGTGGTATTGGAAGGGAAATTGCAAGTTCCAAAATAGGTTCAACTTGCATGATACAATTACCATGAAATACGGTAGCAATTTTAGCACAAAATTTGCCAAGATGGTGTCATCGAATGGGAGATTTGAATAGGGAATATCAAGGTTGAAAATAATTAAGATTTAAAAACTAGAGTTTGGTTGGAGGAACTTCAATTGAATGTGAAACCTGGTAGTTGATTAAAATTTAAAAGTATTGAAATGAATTCTTTAATGAAACAACACGAAGTAACTTGAGAATCATATTGAGTTAGTAGCTTTCCTTGAGGTAATTTGAAAATAATATCGAGCTAGTAGTTTTCCTTGTAGTAATTAAAATGTAAGTTGAAGCATGGATATTGATAAGAATCAATCCAATGGGAATTTGGATACAATGGCATGCCCTAGAGTAATAGTTGGATGCTCTAGTTCCAACCAACAATTGGGTAGTTATGGTAATTTGAATAGAAGTTTATAATTCCACACATGATTTGGGAATAAAATGAGAAGATAGTTTCTTTAACTCAGTGGTTTTTCAAGTTGGTGTCTAGATTCATTATTAAGGATCATGATTTTATCTTGGTTGAGTGACAATACAAAAGGTATTGTTCAATGTGTATTTGTTTGGATATGATTAGAATATATATATACATATACATATGTACACTATTATGTCTAAGATGTTTATTTAGGTCGCTATATTTTAAGATGAAGCCATGTTTTATCATTAATTTTTTTTATTTTAGACAAGATCTAAAAATAAGCTTTTCTTTGACAAGAGCATAATATTAGCCCTAGTAAATGTGGCCTTATGTCACACACCCACTACGGTAACTAAGATTTGTCGCCCTTTTGCTTTTCTTCCTTCTTTATTGAGGAACAAAATCCCTGAGTTTCTATGGGCCTGGTACAGACCCTACCTTACCTTATCCTTCCCCATGTGATCATTGGCTATGACCACTAGCCTTACCAGAAAGGCGCTTTCGGCTTTTGTGATTTGGGGAATCGCGATGCCAACATTCCCCTGTTCTCTGTCTTTCGAAGTGTCGAAACTGAAAAAGAAGGGTCTAACCGATCGTCGAATTGATCAATGGCTCGGATTATATCTCAACACTCTACCTTTCGGGGTTTCGCATACCGGAAAATGAGGGTTTCATACCCTTCAGTTCCCTGGGTGTCGAAACGCCGAAACCCATATATCTACTAAGCTCATTTCGGGGTTTCACGATATGCGAAGACAAGAGGTCTCACACTTGAGTTCCCAGGAGCCGAAACTCCAAAGCCCATATATATATATATATATATATATATATATATATATATATATATAACGCTAAGTTCATTTCGGGGTTTTGCAAGTCGGGATTTCGCGATATATGAAGATAGGAGGTCTCGTACTTGAGTTCCTGGGAGCCGAAACTATGAATCCTATCCACTCTGCTCAACTCATTTTGGGGTTTCGCTAATCGAGATTTTGTGATATGCGAAGACAGGAGGTCTCGCACTTGAGTTCCTAAGAGCTGACACTCCGAAGCCTATCCACTCTGCTTAGCTCATTTTGGGGTTTCGCTAATCTGGATTTCACGATATGCGAGGACAGGAGGTCTCGCACTTGAGTTCCCAGGAGCCGAAACTCTGAAATGCCGAAACTTGAGGGAACCATTCTCTTGGGTACAAGGCTTCCAAACTTAGACTACAAAATCCTTCAATGGGTTCTTGGGTAAATATCCCCAGGCTGGGTGACCTGACTAGAAGGCCTTCTTAAATTACCAAGCTATGAACTCTATGACAGGGGTGAGGTAAGCTCATATGGTTTCTAAAACGGTAGTCCTTTAAAGGAACTCACGCCGGCTCCGGAAGGTGAGGGAACTTCCCAGGAGGAGGTGCCTTCAGGAAATCAAACTAAGGTATAGCGTGAGTCAAATACATGGGACAAATCTCAAGGGAACAGGCTCATAATCTGAACTTATTCATTCTCTACATAAACCGATTATGGTCATATATGTATGAGCATGCATCCATTATTTCTGGTCAAAACACAAGTCAAACACTGATATAAAGAAATCATTTATGAGTATACAAACATAAGCATGCATCCATTATATCCAATTCAAGACATGAGATATAAACACTTATCAGAAAAACACCAAGTGTGATGCGACTGCTGAGAGGGGTGCTCGTTTCCACCCAACCGTAGGCTCAATGATTCCAATTAGATTTACCACTAGCCACCCCAGAGCTAGACCACGATGCTTAGAGACTCAGTCTCCTACTTCCCACTCGTCGGAAGTTGAGGACGAAGGTTACTCTCCTTCTCCTCTACTCACGACTCACTGTATTTTCTGGAGTTCTTCTCATTGTCCTTCCGCAATTCTTGTTGCGCGTGCTCTGCTCTGTCCCCCCCCGCCCCCCTTTTCCACACTTCTTTCCTTGCCTTTTTCCTACGAGGTTGCATGTGGCACAAATTTCCTTGTCCGTTGGTCAAGTCTAAGAGATTCTACGGATGGGTGGTTCTCCCCCATCCCCTCATTTACTCTTGAGGATCCTCCCCACCTACCATCCAGGTGGGTAATTCATTCAGGGATCTGAGAGAGAGCATTGGTTTTTGAGCATGTACAAACTAGTACGGTTTCGGGTCGGTGGAAGTTAACAAAACCATTCATGGCCCCTTCCACCACCTCTCATCAGCCATCGTGGTCTCTTTTAGCACATCCCCCTCCCAGCAATCACGTGGCACATATTCATGATATAATTTTCATTCATCGACCTTTTATACAAAGGTTTGTCAAATCAAACATTTACATCTTTGAGTTTGCCATAGTTTTTGGCCAATATAGTTATTTTTACAGACTGGGGGAAACAGGGTGTTACAAATCCCTCCCCCTTAAAGGAACATCGTCCCCGATTTTCTATCTATCAACATGACATGTATGTACAGAAGTAAACAAAATCAGATATGCATGTTTCATGGCATCTTCCATTTCCCATGTAGCCTCATTTGGGCCAAAATGTTTCCATTGCACCTTGACTTGTGCAATGGTTCGGTTCCTGAGTGGGGTTTCCTTTTTGTCCAGTATGCATTGAGGTTCTGGTAGGAATTCTCCCTCCATTTCCACCTAGATCACATACCAGTCAATTATATGATTAGAAAAATGTACATATTTCTTCAATAATGAAACATGGAAAACATTATGTGCTTTTACTGTGGGAGGAAATGCTAGCCTATAGGCTACAAGTCCCACTCTATCCAGAACTTCAAAGGGTCCAAAATACCAAGGTGCCAACTTGGCACAAGCTCCCATCTTCAGGAAACTCTTCCTGGGTCTAACACTGAGATATAAGTGGTCTCTCATCCTGAACTCTGTTGGAGTTCTCCTTCGGTCAGCGTAACTTTTCTGTCAGTTCTGAGCGACCTTTAAATTTTGTTTTATCTGAGTCACTTGTTGTTCCATTTCTTTCAGCATGTCGGGTCCAATAGTAACTCTATTTACGGGGTTACTCCAACTGACTGGAGTGTTTCACAGCCTACCATAGAGGAATTCGAAAGGACTCATCTTTAGGGATTCTTGGTAGCCGTTGTTGTAGGCAAATTCCACCAGTGGCAGGTAGTCTTCCCACTTTTTGGGTTGATGCATTACATGCATCCTTAGCATGTATTCTAATATTTGGTTCAGTCTTTCTGTCTGTCCATCAGTTTGAGGATGATAGGTTGTGCTAAACAACAATTTGGTCTCTAGACCCCCCATCAGGGATTTCCAAAAGTAGGAAGTAAATTTCGTGTCTCTATCAGACACGATCTCTTTAGGCATACCATGTAGTCTGAATATCTCCCTCATGAATACGTGGGCGCTGTCTATCGCCTTGCAAGTTGACTTGATGGGGATAAAATGAGCGGACTTGCTCAATTTATCCACCACTACCATGATGGCGTCATTCTATTTGGTCGAGGTTGGTAATCCGGTGATGAAATCCATGGAGATGGTTTCCCATTTCCATTCCAAGATTTGTAGGGGTTGTAATAATCCTGTTGGGTGTCAGTTTTCTACTTTAACCTATTGTCACTCTATGCATTTGGCTAAGTATTCAGCTATGTCTTTCTTCAATCTCAGCCAATAGAATTGTTTCCTGGTGGTCGTGATCATCTTCTGGTATCTTGGATGACCAGTATAGGGTCTTTTATGTAGTTCATCCATTATGAACCTCTTCAAGTCGTCACAATATGGAATATACAATCTATTTCTGTACGTTAGCAGACCTCCATCTATCATCTGGTAGCCTTCACACTTTATCCCTGTGGGTTCTTTCTCCAGATACAAGGTCACGCCCTGGAAGAATATGTTTGTTTCTTATGCATTCCTGACTCTTTCCTTGACATCCGTCTCATAGGTGCTCACTGCTGCCAGGTGAATTTTTTTCATACTTCGGCTAAGGGCATCGACCACCTTATTTTCTTTTCCTTTGATATGTTTGATTTCAAACTCAAACTCGCTAAGGAGGGCCATCCACCTAGCTTGTCTGGCATTGAGCTTTGGTTGGTCAAACATATATTGTAATCCATAGTGATATGTCATAAGTACGAATTTCCTTCCCAGGAGGTAATGCCTCCACCTTTTTAAGGTGTGCACTATGGCGGCCAACTCTAGATCATGGGTCACATAGTTGACTTCGTGCTCATTCAATTTTTGGGATTCATAGCAGACAACACTTTCGCCTTGCATAAGGACTCCTCTGAGCCCTTCCTTGCAGGCATCTATGCACACGAGGAATTCAACTTCGGGATTGACGATATTCAACACGAGTGTGTGGGTCAGTAGATGTTTTAGGGATTGAAATCTTTCTTCACATTCTTGCGTCCACGTGAATTTAGCTTCCTTCTTTTGGAGAGCAATGATTGGACAACCAATCCTGGAGAATCCTTTTATAAATCTCCTATAATATCCTTGTAAGCCCATAAAAGACCTGATATCTGAAATGTCCTTTGGGGTAGTCCATTCCATGATAGACCTGATCTTGTTAGGGTCTACTGCTACTCCTTCTTCAGATATGACATGGCCCAAGTAATGTATTTGCTTCTGGAAAAAGTCGCACTTGCTAAATTTGGCATAGAGATAATGTTATCTTAGCACTTGAAGTACAAGCCGAAGATGTTCCTCATGTTCCCCTCTATTCTTGGAATAAATTAATATATTGTCAATAAAAACCAGTACAAATTTGTCTAGGAATTTTCTAAGCACATTGTTCATCAAGCACATAAAAGTGGCAAGGGCACTGGTTAATCCAAATGGTACTACCACAAACTCATAGTGACCATATCTCATCTTGAAGGTAGTTTTGTGGATGTCTTCACCCTTGATTCAGACTTGATGGTATCCAAATCTCAAGTCAATCTTTGAGAATATGGAAGCACTTCCCAATTGATCGAACACGTCATCGATCCTGGGTAAGGGTTACTTGTTCTTTATGGTTACCTTATTGAGTTGTTTGTAATCTATGTACAGTCGGAGGGTACCATCTTTCTTTTTCACAAACAGGACTGGTGCTCCCCAAGGAGACACACTGGGCTGGATATAGCCTTTGTCCATCATTTCTTTCAATTGTAATTTAATCTCAACTAGCTCGAGTGTGCTCATCCTATAGGGTGTTCTAGACACTGACAACACTCCTGGTGCAAGTTCTATCGAGAAGTCAATGTCACTTCTTGGAAGTAGACCCGGTACCTATTCCGGAAATACATCTCTATATTCTCCTAGTGTGGGATGGTCCTCGAGGTTTAGTTTTTCATTTTCAATTGATTCCAATACTTGTATTGCATATAGTGGACATCCCTTTATGCAATATTTCCTCATTTGAAGAGTTGATATTCGTCTCACCGAGACAGGTTTTTGGATCCCTTGAAGGGTTATCCTTCTTCCTCCTTCACTTACACATTCTAAGGTTTTATGGTAACAGTCCAGTCTAGCTCTATATGTGGCTAGCCAGGCCATACCGATCAACAGGTCATACGACCCTAGGGGTAGTATATTAAGGGTTTCTTGGGTGAGGAATTCACCCATAGTAAATTGGTAGGCTGGTATGACCTCCGCTACCTTTCTTTTGGTGCCAGTAGCTAACTGTACCAACCATGGCTTGGCGTGTTTATGTGGCTATCATTTACACTTATCAACAACCTTAGGGGCTATATAAATCAAATTTTAACCAGGGTCGATTAGAATAGACACTAGATGGTTGGTGATCATACCTTCTATCTCCACCACTGAAGCTTGGTGGTCAACTTGTTTATTATCCATGGCTGCATAAATTTGTGGCATACTTCTGGCCACGTCATTGACGGTGGTAGCTTCTTGAACGTTGTAAATTCTCCGACTGTTCTGTTATCGATGTGGGCAGTCCCTTAGTAGATTCTCTTCTCCACAACCCCAACATTTCAAGGGTTCTTTATTTGGGTTATCAATCCTTCTTGGGGTAGATCCAAAAGGTTTATTTCCACTCTGGGAGGGGAAATTTTGCTGATGTACACTTCGGGTTGGGAAGCTCTTCCTTGAGTCCTTTTTATAATTTTTAAATCTTGGATATTTAAACCCCTTTTTTTGGAATCCTAAACTATTCTTCTGCTTCCAGCCTTCACGAGGTTCTATTCGATGCCCAATCTGTTCATAATAATATATTTCCTTTTGGATAGTGTCTTCTAGGGTCTTTGGCTCATCAAACTCAATCCTATTTTGATAGTCCTTAGGTAGTCCGTTGATGAACCGTTGCACCCTTAACTTTTCTGCTTTTATATAGGGTACGTACCTCAGCAACTCGAGGAATCTGCTGACATATTCCTCTATGGTGAGTTTCCCCAGCTTGAGTTCATAGAATTATTTAATCTTTTTGTCGAAATACTTTTCTGATAGATACTTCTTCCTAAAGTATCTCTCAAACCGTTCCCAAGACAGACCCTCTTCGTGAATCCCTTTTACATTCTTAAGGTCTTCCCACTAGATGGAAGCCTTTCCATTTGAGTTGAAGGCGGCCACTTAGGCCTTAAAATTTTCTGAGAAGTCATGGAATATGAAATACTTCTTTAGTCTAAGAAGCCAAGCCTCTGCTTCCTCGCCCTTCTTTATTTCACCATCGAAAGAGGGTGGTTTGACCTTCTTGAATTCTTCAAGATTATGGCTCTTGGAATGCTTCCGCTTCTTCCGTTTTCTTTGGGAATAGGAACTAGTCATGATGCTAGAAGATCCCTTCGAGTCACCTGCTTCCTTTCCATAGGAATTGTCCGATGCTTGTCCCTTATCTCTGGGGTGGAATTTTCTCGAGGTGCTCTTCCGAGTGTGGCCACTTAAAAGACCACGTTTTTGTATCTCAGGTGGACTTAGACTTTTCTTTGTCTGTCGTCGGACCACGTGACTGGTGTCAGGTTCATGTTGTAATTGCCTTTGTATGTCGGATAAACTCTGCAGTAAGACTGCATTGATTTCCATTTGCTTCTCTTTCTCTTTTATCATCCTCTCGTTGTCAGCCTTGCAACTATGTAGTTTGACCATGAGGCTCCTCACAGTCTTAGATAGATCTGGAGGGGTCCCTACTGCTCTCCTTTAGTCAGACTCTTTGTCTCTATTATGGGAGTCATCCCCCACTTCATGGTGAGTCACCATTCTATGCATCTGTAGTTTCTCGCAGGTGATCTCTTGCTCTTGTGCATAAGAAAAAAAAACAAAAAACGCTTGTTGTTAGTCAATATTTATATTCATTCATAACTAGTACATAATTCATATTTTTCACATGCACACACCAAATAGGAGTTTTCATTCTTAACTTCAACTTGTGATTAAGGGGGTTAAGATAGAGGGTTACTCCTATTAAGAGTACTTCGAACGGAGTCTTTGCGCAATCCGTTCATGAGCCCAAGTAGGCCAAGTGTTGTAAACATGCTCTGATACAAATTTGTCATACACCCACTACGGTAACTAAGATTTTTTGCCCTTTTTCTTTTCTTCCTTCTTTATCGAGGAACATAATCCCTGAGTTTCTATGGGCCTAGTGCAGACCTTACCTTCCCTTATCCTTCCCCATGTGATCGTTGGCTATGACCACT
The DNA here is from genome assembly GCA_009831015.1 of Picea engelmannii. Lineage (NCBI taxonomy): Eukaryota > Viridiplantae > Streptophyta > Pinopsida > Pinales > Pinaceae > Picea > Picea engelmannii. The sequence goes on along the minus strand of ML805939.1, from coordinate 22,336 downwards.
GGCCTTACCAAAAAGGTGCTTTCGGCTTTTGCGATTCGGGGAATCACGATGCAAATGTTCCCCTGTTCTCTATCTTTCGAAGTGCCGAAACCTAAAAAGAAGGGTCTAACCGATCGTCGAATTGATCAATGGCTCGGATTATATCCCGACACTCTACCTTTCGGGGTTTCGCATACCGAAAGATGAGGGGTTCATACCCTTCAGTTCCCTGGGTGTCGAAACGCCGAAACCCATATATTTACTAAGCTCATTTCGGGGTTTCGCAAGTCAGGGTTTCGTGATATGCAAAGACAAGAGGTCTCACACTTGAGTTCCCAAGAGCCAAAACTCCGAAGCCCATATATATATATATATAACGCTAAGTTCATTTTGAGGTTTCGCAAGTCAGTATTTCGCGATATATGAAGACAGGAGGTCTCACACTTGAGTTCCCAAGAGCCGAAACTCTGAAGCCTATCCACTCCGCTAAGCTCATTTCGGGGTTTCTCTAATCGGGATTTCGCAATATGCGAAGACAGGACGTCTCACACTTAAGTTCTTGGGAAACGAAACTCCAAAGCCTATCCACTATGCTCAGCTCATTTCAGGGTTTCACTAATCGGGATTTTGCGATATGTGAGGACAAGAGGTCTCGCACTTGAGTTCCCAGGAGCCGAAACTATGAAATTCCGAAACCTGAGGGAACCATTCTCTCGGGTATAAGGCTTCCAAACTTAGACTACAAAATCCTTCAATGGGTTCTTGGGTAAATATCCCCAGGCTGGGTGACCTGACTAAAAGGCCTTCTTAAATTACTGAGCTATGAACTCTGTGACAGAGGTGAGGTAAGATCGTATGGTTTCTAAAATGGTAGTCCTTTAAAGGAACTCATGCCAGCTCTAGAAGGTGAGGGAACTTCCTGGGAGGAGGTGCCTTCGGGAAATCAAACCAGGGCATAGCGTGAGTCAAATACATGGGACAAATCTCAAGGGAACAGGCTCATAATCTGAACCTATTCATTCTCTACATAAACCGATTATGGTCATATATGTATGAGCATGCATCCATTATTTCTGGTCAAAACACAAGGCAAACACCGATATAAAGAAATCATTTATGAGTGTACAAACATGAGCATGCATCCATTATATCCAATTCAAGACATGAGATATAAACACTTATCAGAAAAACACCAGGTGTGATGCGACTGCTGAGAGTGGTGATCGTTTCCACACAACCACAGGCTCAGTGATTCCAATCGGATTTATCACTAGCCACCCCCGAGTTGTACCACGATGCTTAGAGACTCAGTCTCCTACTTCTTGATCTTAGGAAGTCGAGGACGAAGGTTACTCTCCTTCTCCTCTGCTCATGACTCACTGTATTTTTCGAAGTTCTTCTGGTTCTCCTTCTGTGATTCCTGTCACACGTGTTTCACTCTGTCCGCCCCCCCCCCCNCCCCTTTTCCACACTTCTTTCCTTTCCTTATTCCTGCGAGGTTGCATGTGGCATGAATTTCCCTGTCCGATGGTCAGGTCTGAGAGCTTCTACGGATGGGTGGTTCGCCCCCATCCCCTCATTTACTCTTGAGGAGCCTCCCCACCTACCATCTGGGCGGGTAATTCATTCAGGGATCTGAGAGTGAGCTTTGGTTTCCGAGCATGTATAAACTAGTATGGTTCCAGGTCAGTGGAAGTTAACGCAACCATTAAACATGGTGTTACACCTTAAAATATGATTTTTCATTAACATAAATCGTAAACAGTTTCTTTAATAGATTTGTATCCATTATCAAGTGTATCCAATAATACATGTTAAATGATGAGAATTAAGTGGTGTGAAAGTGGGTAATGTTTAATAGTTTTTTGTTTTGTTTTTTTAACACCTATTTTAAGTAGACAAGTTTGTAATTTCACTAAACTCCACATGCCAATTTTTGTACTTCCATATATATTCCAACTGATGTGTTCACAAAGTGGACAACAAAGAAACACTCACATGGGAAAGTAAAATGAAAGAATATATTATTGCAATTGTACCCACTGTAGACTTTATATCTATTAGAATAAAAAGGAGGGAAAATTGGTCATTGGAGTTCTTGAAAATGGTGTAAGCTTCACTTTTGGCCATGACTGACCCTATC
>ML805938.1:219326-238320 GCA_009831015.1 Picea engelmannii | reverse complement strand
AACAGTTCTCCCTTGTGCCACCCTGCCACCCAGGTTTCTCTGGCTGCAACCAGATGGAAGCTACAACTCCCTATGTTCAAGCACCCACTTGAACCTCTGAGGACAACAGTCCTCCCTAGCGCCTCCCAACCACCCTGAGATATAAATCTTTGCTATATGTAAATTTAACATAGTGATACACTATTTATCATTGGCTTACCAGACTTATCACTATTCTGCTCTGCTCTCCCGTATCAGTGTCTCTCTATCTGCATCTTCTTGCGCTTTCTGAACTTCTGTTTTTCTCTACAAGAGCACCTCGGCCTTCCTTTAGTGTCTCACTATCTTGCTGCACACATCTCTTGCGCTTATTGTGCTTTCGCCTTTCATGCTCTGTGTTCCATGTCCATTCAATGCACCATTCCTCTTCTCCGTGTTTCCGTTGTTGCACACTCCTCCTTCTACACTCCTAGATCACTCTGAACAACAACAACACTCATCTCTTCTTTGTTTTGCATACTTATAGTCTCTGTGCACCTTGTGCATGCTATCTCGCCATGCTTCTGCATGCTCTCTCCATGTCGAGTGCTCTGCCTGATCATCATGGCAACTCTTCAACTTCTCTGGCAGTTAAACCCATGCGTTCATTCTCACTAGGTGTTATGCTGAGATTTCTTAGCCTCTCTCGCAGTTGAGACTCTTCGTCTTCTCTATCAAAGTCAAGCTGATCCTCTCTGTTGCAGTTACAGGCTTCAACACTCTTCCATCTGTCAATCACTTCTAAGAATAGTCTTCCTTCCACCGGAAGATGCCTCGAGCTTCTTCATCTACTCTGGCAATCACACTGCGACCTGTTTCATCCCTTTGGCAGAAACCATCAGTCATTTCTAGCAGTTACACTTTGAAGTGCAACAATAGCCCTCCGATCATACTTAAATTCACCTACACCGTTGGATTGGATCTGTAGGATCTTGCTTTTATTTCGCATATCGACATTTCGGAATTTCGGCATTCTTGTGGTGAAGAGTCTCGATTCTCCATGTCCTAAACTCTGAAATGGAGCTTGTCTCTTCAAGCTCTTCTCTACAGCTCTTCGACGATGTGACCTCCGGCGGTGACCAAGGCTTATACCAAAAAAGGTGTTTTCACATTTCGCATTTCGGCATTTCGCATTTCGGAATTTCGGGACTCCTTTGATGAAGAGTCTCAACTCTTGACTCTTCCAACTCCCGGTATCTGAACCTCCGAAATGGAGTCGAATCAAAGGTCCACACTCTTGATGATTCGACAGTCCAGATCTCTTCGTGATTTCGCATATCGCGATTTCAGCATTCTTGATGTTAGAGTTCTTGACAACTCCAAGTCCCGGTATCCGAAACTCCGAAATGGAGTCGGATCAACGACATTTCGGCGTTTCACATTTCGTTGTTTCAGGACTCCTGTGGTGAAGAGTCTCTGCGCTTAACTCCTCCAACTCCCGGTATTCAAAGTTCCGAAATGGAGTCGGATCAAAGATCTAGTATTTCGTTGTTTCACATTTCGATGATTTGGCATTTCGGCACTTCTATGGTGAAGTGTTTCGACACTTCAACTCCCAGTATCCGGGACTCCGAAATAGAGTTATTTTCCGGTCTGCAAAGCTCTTTGTTGGTGTGCCTATTTCGGGATTTCGGCATTTCGCATTTTGGCGGTTCGGCATTTCAACAGTCATGTGATGAAGTGTTTCGACACTTCAACTCTCGATATTCGGGACCCCGAAATGGAGTTATTTTCCAATCTGTGAAATTCTTTGTTGGTGTGCCTATTTCGAGTTTCAGGTTTTGGGGTTTCGCATTTCGCAATTTCGGGACTCCTGATGACGAAGAGTCTTGACTCTTCCAACTCCCGGTATCCGAAACTGTCCTCCTGCCTTCGGGATTTTGTAACCCCGCTTCACCTTGCTCTTTAATGAACGTGTAGGTTCTCCTGGATCCAACGCCGATCGGACCTCGGGCTCAGATCTGACGTTCATCGGGAATTCTCAATGAGATCCAAAGATCATTGTCGCTTCTCCTCCCGGGCTTTCGTTGTCCCTGTTTTGCCATCGTTGCATACTCTGATCTTGCCATCAATGACAATCACACCTGCCATCAATGATAATCACAACACATGGTAATATCCACCCATCAAATGTTTTGTTGGGAAGAGAGATGGAGGTTTGCCTCCTAGATTTCGACCTCACAGTTTTCCAGGTCGAGAATGCTTTCTTGGCGTAGAGGATCTCGTCGATGAATGACATGTTGGTCCTTGTGAGGCGACGAACGCCTTACAATATACAACATGTGTAGTAGTATTGAATGCTACAGTAGGTGATATATATATTGTTGGCAGACGGTATATATAGTTGGATATATCACGATGTGTATATCAAAGAGATATATCCAACGATATATATACTGCCTGTGGTATAGTTCAATGCTGCCTAGCAGACTGTATATTGCTTGCCCTTGTGAGGCCATGTTTTGTCCTGCATATCTAAATTCATTTCTCTCCATTTTTTCTTTTGAGCGAGGGTGGTTTGTATGTGGAGTCTATCTTGTTTGTTATTTACGTTGTGTTCCTCTATCGGTTGCATATTTATTAAGTTTGTTGCTACACTATTTTGATGAGACCAAGAATCTATTTTTTTGGTTTTGCATGCGGAGGAGTTTGTGTTTCTAGAGGTTCATGGCATGTTTGTGTATTAATGATGAGACCAAGAATCTATTCTGTTGGTTTTGCATGTGAAGGAGTTTGTATCTTTAGAGGTTTATGGCATAATTGTTTGTCAATTTATTGTATTTTGGTGGTAACTTATTGGTCATGTGTTTGCCATAAGTTTTCAATGAAGTCTTCATTTTTTGTTTTTTTTGAGACATTGTGAAGAGCATTCTGCTCTCTTTTCAATGGTTGGTTGCAAACCACATTTGATATCTTTTTGAGATTTTTTTTTTCTCATAGGTTGGATAAATTAAAAGAATTGATTCCTAACTTGTACATGGGTACCCATAATGGCCTTGTTTGTCGGGACCCAGATATCGAGGATTATTGTTATTGTCTATGATGGACTTTGTTTTTGGTACCTCTCTTTTTGCACCTTTAGTAGTGGATTTTGGACCACTCGTGCAAATATTCTTAGAGTGTCCCCAACCATTTACCTCCATGATTAACTTTGTTTTGGAAGCCTTGAAGCTAGCCATTTTGGAGTGTTTCTTGCATGGTTGTTCATCATTGTTGTCACCTTCAACTAGTACCTCCATACTTTTTTCATAATTTGTGACATCCATTGTCTATGTCCACCTAGTTCAACATTGTGGGGGATGGTGTGTAATGCTTCCTTGGGTGATTCTTTATGCTTCACCATTTTGTTCGACATCAACTATTTTTTAAGAGTAAGCATTGTATCGAGCACTGATTCCTATTTTGACTTGGTGGTTGTAGTGGCTAGTGATCCATGCACTCCGACGAGATGGATTGGTGTCCATAAGGACACTCATTATATGATGCTCATGAGTATTTGATGAGTCTTTTTGAGTTGAGACTCATTTTAGAGGATCCGCCTCTTTGCTTAAGAAGTTTGAAATTTGTTGTTTGGATTTCTATATGGATCTTTGATGGCTTGGATAGCTTGGGGTTACTTGGCCCTCTTTAGAGTTTTGGCCATACTTCTTGTTTGAAGGCTTCATTGCTCGTTTTATGGTTGGTGGTGGTTACTTTTATTCGAAGTCTTTGTTCTGGTTTCTCACTGGCACCTATTTTTCTAAAGCATTTATGTGGTGGTTGTTAACATTTTCCATTATCATGCCTCTGGAATTGAACATCTTATGCTTCATAATTCAACCAAGTTCATTGAGGTTGCTTGGCTCTCCTCTTCATATTTTTTGTCATACTTCCTAATTATTCATCTTTTAGCCTCCGCAGGTCTCCTTCTCTTGCCATTCAATGCATCATTTGAGATCTTTAGTTTCAACTCCAATGCCCTTTTCAACATTGACACTTTTCTTTCTTTTGGAGAGGGTTTTTTCTCCTTTTCTCCACTTGTGAGAGTCTATTTTGTACTTGGGTACCTAATAAGGCCTCGTTGTTGAGACCTGATTTTTTCTTTGTTTACTCCTACATTTCGCTTAAGGAGGGATGTTAGTGTTCTTTTCCAATGTAGCCAACTATTGTTAGTTGTAAACTTATGTACGCATCCTTATCTTCCCAGTTGCGATAGCTATCTTTTGCTAATGTTGGGCCTCTCCCCATTGTTATATATAGTGAGAATCCTCTTGTATTGAATATAATAGATATACAAATCAATTTTTTCTATTGTTGTTTTGTTCTATGGTGTCTAGGCTCATTTACGATCTGAGCGAGACCCACATTTCTACACTTTCTACATAAACATAAATAAACATGATGGCATAGATCTTTTAATATGAATATGATTTGGAGGACTTTGTTTCCTTGGCTTGGACATTAGAGATGAAGGTGGAGTTGTAGGATTAAATTAAGGTTTTAATTAATTCAATTTGAGTTTTGATTAGTTAATGTGTTATATTTGACCACCTTGCTACTATTAATGTTATAGGATAGGATTGTAGAGAAAAAAAAAATTCATTTGTTATTTAAAAAAAAAAAGCATGGGACATTGTGCACAGAGTTAAGTTATGAAAAATATTACAAGAAATAGCTATTCCTCTTAAGCTACCTAGTATTGTGATTAGGATTTTCTAAAAAGGTTATTGCTAAGTTGAATTGTAATAACAAATTGTCAATATATATTAATTGTGACAATGACCTTAAGCAAGGGTGCCCCCTTTCTCCCACTCTTAGTTAGCATCTATATTGATAAATTTGAGTAATGTTTAGAAGAATAATGGTACATTGGTGTTAATAAGGTTATATTTGTTGGTGAGATCGGACAACAAATACTAAGTTTCGCATGGGGAATAAGGTACAAATCATTACAAAAAATGTGTCCATATCAAGTTTTCAAGGGTTTCTTAGCTTGATTGAGAAACTAAGAGGAAACATGGCTTATGTTTCATCAAAATAGGATTGCTCACCCTTGTTCCTACCCTTTTTACCTTTTTTCTTCTAGCAAGCTATCCACCTTGTCGAATAGTCTCATGTTGGAAAAAGTGTCATTGAGACCAATTAGAAAGAAGAATCCATATCATGAGATGTTTCCAAGACCGAAGAAAACATAATTCCTATTAGAATTTGAGTTATCATATTCACATGATCTCTTCATTTCCCCAATTGGGTTTTCAATTACATGCATTTTATAGTTAGGAAGTTACCAATAAAGTCTTATTTGATTCTCAACCCTCTAAGGGAGGAATATGCACCTCAATCATCTCTACAGGGCATGCAATAGAAACTTGCTTTAGATATGTTTCTTGAAGATTTTCTAAATGTATCTTATTAATGAAATCTAAAGGTTCCTTCCTTTGGATATTTCATCTGTAACATCCCCGATTTTAATCCTCACGAATTACAATGTACTTGGATAAATGTGAACTAGGTTGGGACGAATTGAATATTATGTGATTGAATAATTAATAAAAGTGATAATCATTGGTTGCGATACAAAAGATATGAAGAACTATAGGGGGCTATGATTCCATAAGAGAGAGGGGTCCAAGGGGGAATTATTCATGGGTATTAATCCAAACCCACATTCCTGGTTTTTATTATCATTATGTATAACCTTCTAACTGTTGTGGAGTGTTCCCAAAGCTAATATTTTAAACTCATGTAAGAGGGTGGGTGTGAGTGGTCACATCCTGTAGTTATTGGAGAGCATGGGCTGAAGTACAATCATATTTGGGAAGAGTGAGAGTCAAGCAAGCAAGGGAGAAGAAGCAAATTCGTATGGAGAATGGGGACAATTTTTACAGGTAATTTTTGGGTAGCAAGAGGAGAGATGTAACGACCCTAATTGGATACATGCTTAAAGATTATAAAGTAAAATTAATTAAAATTAATTAATTATGGTTAACTAAGTAATAATTCAAATTACAGATCACATTTAATGACCTGTGAAATAAAATTAATAGATCGATGAAAAATGATATAAAAATGGTGGCGTATGCAGAGAGGGATAACCATGGATCCCGAGGAGATAAAACATTAACTCATGACGAAGGACGGAGGACGCAGGGTGGTTGGAGGAGTAACTGCTTGAGTCGGCTGGGAGGAATAAGGGACGGGAAGAGGGGGATGTGCGGACCATTCGGCGGGGATGGATGCTACGGACTGTATTTGCTGAGCCGACTGGATTGGTTGAGACTGTTGTGTTTTTCCATGAGCAGAGAGCGTCTGGACGGTTATGTTTGTCGTGAGCAGAGAGCCTCTAGACGGTTGTGTTTTGCTATGAGCAACGAGTTTCTGAGCACTATTGTATTTTGTGGACTTTTGGACTTACTGGGGGCACAAATTTTTGAGGCTGTGGCTTTTGATCAGGGGAGGCACTGAGTTGCTGGAGGTTTTGGGCACGGAGGGCTAGGATATCCGTAGATATCCTAGAGCTAGGTAGTTTTCCTAGTTGGCAGGGAGGACAACAGTTTTGGGCAGCTATTTTCCTGTTTGTGGCAGGATTGATCTGTGTAGCAGGGAGCAGAAAGGCAACAGCAAGGCACCGTGGCAACAACAATTAGCATCAGAACCATGTACTTTTTTAAGTTATGTATTTATTTCTTTCTGTCATGAATTCAGTATTTATTTATAAATCTAAGTTATTGAAGTTGCTGTTATGAGAATCACTATTATACTAAGAAGTTACTGTTTCAGATTACTTTCATAAAATGTTTAGGAAACTTAAATGATGTTTAGAATTATATGGGCATTACAAGAGATGAGTGTTGGTGAAGAGAATTATCTATGTTTTGCTTGAAGGAAACCATTATTGAGCTGTGGTTATGCGGGAAAAGAGACCTAGGTGTCTGGAAATGGGTTGTAATATCCTGTAGAGAGTTTTACCTATTGAGGAAATAACTAAAGAGCCTTGTGAATGTTGTTGTGAGAAATCTTGAAGAAAATGAAAGTTCCTAGAGTCCTTGGCTGAGATATTCCTGGCCATTTGAGTGCACTAGGGGCCCTAATAAATGAATGGTACAACTTGAGAGACTATGAGCAGTGAAGGGGGTACATTCCTTAGGTAGTGCAGGTTGCTCGGAAAAGAGAGAGCTGGAGGATTGGAACTGCTATGGGAGAACCTGAGATTTTGGGTTGCTGTGTGTGGAGGGTGGATAGCCTGTGGGCCGGATCTCTTTGTGGACTCATAGCCTCATCTCGAGGGTGGTCTACTATTGAGAGAAAATGAACAACAATGCTTATGGCTAGGAGTTTCATCCTTCTTATGCAACCAATTGGTTAATTATTAACAGATAAGTGTTTATGTTTTGTTCTTATCAGTGTAAATGTTTATCTGAATGTTGTATTATGTTTTGTTGGGTTTGCATTTATTCATGAATTTATAAATGTTGTAGATGCATGGATAAATCAACATGTTGTTTGTTTCACCTTGGTTTTTTGTTATATGTATGGGGCACTTTTAATTTGATTTTAGAAGTCTAAGTTGTTTTCCGCAATGACATGACTCAACATGGGTGCTAGGTATGTTACAAAATGGTATCAGAGCTTCTAGTTCAAACATTGGGCTTGTATGGGACAAGACGACTACGAATTGGGAAATTTTGTTGCTGCAAATTTGTCTGTGATGGATTTGGGGAAAAGTAGAGAAAAATCAGAGAGAAATCCCCAAATTCATGAGGATGCTCCGAGTTTAAATGAATCAGAACTGTTTAAGAGAGTTTTAATGGAGTCGATCTGCAGAGTTGCGTAGCTAAATTTGGCTTGGAAGATCAAATTTCATGTTTTAATGACTATTGTAGAGTTGTAGAGAGTTTGGTGAATCAATGATTGAGATTGCGTTTGATCCCATGCTCAATGACCCATATTCACTTTAATAAATTTAAAAATTCATAAGGTTTCGACTGTTTGAAAGGTTGAGTAGATCAACGACTGAGATTCATTTTTGAAGATTGGGAAGTTGAAGCAGATCGATGGTCTAGATTAGTTTTGTTCGTTTGGGAGTTAGAGATGATCAACAGTCAATATTATCTTCGCTTGGAGATCGATAGTCTAAATTCATAGGGGATTTGGTTGAAATTTCTAAGTGTTGAAAATTCACCAATTGAAATGAACGATAGTCGATGGTCGGGTCGACTGAATTGGCAAAGATTTTCATTCCGCCAAAATAAATCTTCGATGGTCGATGGTCGGGCATCGATAGAGTTGGATGAAGTTGGTAGATCGACAATTGAGATCATTTTTAAATGGGAGATAAACGACCTAGATTAGTCAGAGATTGGTCAAATGTTTTCTAAATGTTGGAGTTGGTCAAAGAAAATAACCAATGACCAATGGTCAATAGTTGAGTTGGCTAGATTGGCAAAGTGTTTGTTCACCAATGAGAATTTCCAATGGAAAATGGGTTGATGGTTAGGTGTTGGTCGATTTAGAAAAGTGTTTGATTGAGCAAGAGAAAACGTCGATGGCTGATGGTCGATGTTTGAGCGTCGACCGATTCGACAAGGTGTTTAGGTTGTCCAAGAGAAACAATCAATGCCCGATGAAGGAAAGAGGGTAATGATGTGTCATGCCATGTCAATATTTTTAATACCCATGTTTCCCCCATCTTGTAAATATAACTATAACCTGCTAAAAGACTATGGACAGACTGAATATGTGTGGATGTTGGAATTGATGAACCTTTTTGTTATAAAAGGTAATGTATATATTTTTGTTACTAAATAAAATGGAAAGTGTTGCATAATTGTTGAAGGGGTTTTCCAAGGTAGATCATGTTACATGAGAGAGATGGTGAGGGGAATCGTCAATGGTTGAGATCACCCCTACTAGACCAATACTCTACTGGATTTAAATTATTCAGACCCAGAGCAGTCCTCTGACCAAGAAAAATAAATTACCAGTCAGGGTGGTAGTTGGGAAGTCCTCCTCAAGAGTCAATGAGGATATGGGCATAGTACCCATCTGAAAACTTCCTGACCTGACCCACAAAATTGGGAATTGGACCCATGAAATCTTGTTGAGGAAGGTAAGAAAAGAGAGGAAATTTGTGGGAAGAAGGGGAGAGGCAAGAAGATGAGTCTGGTGACCATTTTTTGAAGAGGGATAGCATGTCCATCTCTTTGGTTCTAAAGAGAACTGAAAAAATGATTTTTTTCTCGGTATAGGAATTTGTTGGGCAGCGTTTTCAATCCAAACTGATAAATGAGGTTGCAGATAAGATGAGAGACCGAGGAATCACTCATTGTAGACCCCCTTTCTTGGTGGAGAGAAAACCGATCTGCCAAGTTCTTGTGGGAGGAGGAGAGTGGCCTTCGTCCCTGACTGTTGTTGAATAGAAGGAAGAGTCTCTCTCAGAGCATCATGATCTAGCTAGGGGGTGGCCAATAGTAAATCCGTCCAGGAGTTTCTTTTCCTACGGTTGGGTGGAAAATGTCACCCCTTTCGGTAGTTGCATCACTATCTGGTTTATAGATAAGTATATTTGGTTAAATATCTATAGTGTTTAGATCGTAATTTTTTTTATATAATGTTTTAGAACTGTGTAAGTTTAATTTTTGACAAAAGTGACTTGAGAAATTTAAGCAAAATAAAGAGAATGTCTTAGTTGAAGCTCTTTTGATTTAATTTCTTATCTCTTGACTATCTATGTGGTAAGATAAGATTTATAGGAGTGGATGTTGTGGTTGACTGTGTTGTACAGTTTAATGCATGCTTGAGAAATGATGATTGAACAATTAAAAATCTCTATAGCACATCTGAAAGAAGAGAGAGTGATTTTTTCTGCGTAATAATGCTCCATTTTAGCATGTCCTCAAATCCTATGCCAGAAAAGTTAGAGGATATCAGATCTATGTGGACTTTAAGAAATAATCCAAAATATGGGAAAACATTAAAAGTCCTTATAAATCATTATTGAGGAAAAATAATTAGGACATAAACATGAAATTGGTCTAAATGAATTAAAATACAAAAGTTCTCAAAATTCTATTTGTGGCATAAATAAACAGTTATGTTTAAATTGTGTTAAATCTCCTAAATTTGGGAAGAATCCCCTTAAATTTTGGTGGGCACTAAATCCTAGTAGAAACACCGAATTTACTGTGGGGGTAAATCTTTGTCGTATGACCATTTTCCTTAAATTTAGTAAGATTAGTAAATCACAATAATAAGGAAATAAAATTATACTCATTTACGAACGAGAAGGGAGATATTATAATTATATTTTTAATTTCTAGAATGGAGAAATTTCCTTGGAATATAAAATTTTATTAAATCTCTTTATAAATCCTCGAAAACTATATTTTTCCTTTCCTTATTTTTCTATAAGAGAAAATAATTTAATTTAAATCTTCGAGGTAACAAAATTGAGTAAGACTATGGAAATATATGTATATATGTCTATATACATATTATTATTATTTTATTATTATGAAAATGGAGATTAAATTCACGTAAAAGACCTGAGACCAAAGATAATATGTGTGTGTGTGTGTGTGTGTGTGTGTGTGTGTGTGTGTTAATGTCAAACACACTAGGGGATAAACGATGACCAAATGATTTAACCATCTCGTGGTCTTCAGAACTTCAGGAGTTTGGAGCTCCAGGGCTCGAGATGTTTGGGTGATGGGATTCCACAAGCCAAAGTAGTCGAATGCCCAAATCCTTTCGCTCCCCTACGCAAGGTTGTAAAGGTAAGAAATACAATTAATTAAATTATTGTATTTAATGTGATCAATTAACATAATTCAATATAATATACCTTTAGTACAATATATATTATATTATAATCCAAATTATTTCATTGGATTTAAACCACAATGTAATTACAAGTGGGTCCCCTTCGAGACTCCGAAACTCTGGGTTAATTGAGATTGAAGAGTTGCGTGGAAGAGTCGAAGGATATTGACCTAGAGACCTCTCTCTCTCTCTCTCTCTCTCTCTCTCTCTCTCTCTCTCTCTCTCTTCAATTATTAAATATAATATTGGAGAATTTAAAACCTTGGTGTAATTTTCGAGGAGTATAATATAATATATTATATTATTTTAAGGTTTATTAAAATGGGTACACGTGAATGAAGCCAGTTATTTTTAAATATTAAATAATATGGAAACATGCATAAGTGGGGCCACTTCGGAGCTCCCAGAGATTTGAGTACAAAGGATGTGTTGGAGAGCCGAAGGAGTTTGAACCAAAGATCTCTCTTTCTCTCTATCATTTTAAATATCGATATAATATTTGGAATTTTATATGCCTGGATGCAATTTCCAAAAAGGTTTAATATAATATATTTTAATTAAATTATTATGATATTCATATGTGACAAAGTACCAACCCTTCTTCCTTTTTAAATTTATTATTTAATGTGAAGTCACGTGTAAGTGTGGACCCTTCGGGAGTTCAAGACTCCAGAGCTCTGGGAGTTCGAGGCTTCAGGACTCCAGATGTTTGGGAATGATAGAAGGAATAATAAAAGAGGCCCGAACCTACCTCCCCACATTCCAAAGTTTGCATGAATATTAAACACATTTAAATTAAACGAGGTTATATTGATGTAATTGATTAAAATAAATGTTTGACATGATTTATTTACATCATGATGTAATATAATTAATATCGTATTGCATCATAATATAACCTAAGTGGGACCCTCTTTGGGATTTCGGTGTTCGAGAGATTTTGGGATATTCATAAAAGTCTCATGAAGAATCTTCGTCGAAGTCCGGAGGCTTAGGTATTAATGGATATTGATAATCCTAAGTGCTCCTATGATATAATAAATCATATTATAATATAATTAAATACAATTATATTATAATATAATTAATAAAAGAACAAATTTGTAATAATAAATATCAAGTTGAATATAGTTAATCCTTTTTCCCAATAAATAAATAAATAAATATGCATATATCTATATAAATATATGAAATTACGTGAAAATTCAGTATGGAGTGGTCTATTGAGGAGAGATTGAATTATATACCTTAATTAAGGTCAATCAACTTAAGTATATTATGGAGAAATTAACCTCAATGTGTTATAATATAATTACTCATAATTATCATATGAATAATTTATTGAGTTAGTGTTAAACTACTTATAGGGGGGGGGAAGAGAAAGTAAAACCTCAGTAATTACTGGGCCATGAGTATTAGGCTAAGAAAAAATTAATCATTGGATAATTAGTTTGTGGAGAATAATTATCCTTAATGACGTTTAAGTAATTAATTACCAAAAAATAGTATTCTACAATATATTAATTAAGTACTTTAATTGGACTATAAGAGAGGGACTATTGTCATCCTCTAGTCATGCAAGCCTAAGCGCCCTGCGATGACATGGCGAATTGATGATGACTAAGAACATGATTGTGATGGCGCATGTTAATATTCAATGGGTTGACGAGTCGAGTGGGGTCCAATAGGATTGGTGAACCTTAGGTGCTGAATGGATCCTAACTAAAGTTCGAGAGGTTTGGCATGCATCGAGACTGCCCATCGAGATAAATGGATTAGTCCTCGATACAATATTCATCGGAGGTAAACGAAAAAATTATACCCCATCCTTTAAAAAGGTACTTAGGGGTCGGTTGTGTGTTAGAGTGGTATCAGAGCGGACAACAACACTTAGCCTACTTGGGCTCATGAACGAGTCACACAAAATTTTATTAGAGAACTTTTAAGGGGTAACACCCTATATTACCCTATTCATAAGAAGCTTATTTAAACCACTACTGAAGAGAGGAAAAAAACTTTATATTGTTGTTATATGTTCTAAAAATCTGAACTCTATGTTGCTAGTGTTCCAAATAATAAAGTCGACTTCACCTTAAAAATTGCATGTGTTGTTCATAAACTAGTAGATAATTAACTAACATAAAATGTTTTATCATCACTCAAATAGTCAGTGGATAGAAAGGAAAACTACAACGTAAAGAATGGTGACACACGATGAGTTGGGGGAAATCTCCCACAATAGAGAAGAAAATTCTGATGAGAGGAGGGCGGTGGAAACCCCTTCGGATTTGGCTGAGACTGCAAGAAACCTCATGGAAAAATTACAGAGTTGTAAGGTTGGCAATGAAAGGATGATAAAAGAATGGGAAAATGAAACTGAAATTAATGCAATCCTACTGCAAATCCTATAAGATATACAAAGGCCACTGCAACATGGGCCAACAACCAATAATGTGGATAGACTTCATACTAAGAAACCCCAAAGTCCACCTGAGATACAAAAGCATGGTCTTGAAAGTGGTCACACAAGGAGGGACACCTCAAAGAAGGCTCAACATGGAGCCAAGAGACATTCAACGGAAGAATCCTCTAGTGAGGAAACTGACAAATCCATGGAATTTTCTAGTAGGGAGACTAGTTCACATTCCTAGGGGAGAATAAAGAAGAGGAAACATTCCAAGAGCCATGACACTGAAGAGTTTAAGAAAGCCAAACCACCCACTTTCGATGGAGAAATTAAAAAGGGGGAAGAAGCAGAATTTTGGCTACTTGGCTTGAAGAAGTACTTCAAAGTCCATGACTACTCTAAAAACTTAAAGACTCGAACAACCATTTTCAACTTGAATGGAAAGGCCTCCATTTGGTGGGAGGACCTTAGGAATGTGAAAGGAATCCATGAGAAGGACTTGTCATAGAAACAATTTGAGAAATACTTCAAGAAGAAGTATCTTTATGAAAAATACTATGATGGGAAGACGAAGGAGTTCTATGAACGCAAGCTAGGATAGCTCACAATAGATGAATATATCAACAAATTTCTTGAGTTGATGAGGTATGTTCCCTACATAAAGGATGAAAAGGTAAAGATGCAATGATTTATTAGTCGACTACCTCAGTCCTTTTGGGATAGAATTGAGTTTGATGAACCAAAGACTATAGAAGACACTATCCGAAAGGAAATGTATTGCTATGAGAAATTCAAAAATAAGGCAGAAACTCATAAGGATTGGAAGAAGAAAAGTAAATTGGGATTCAAGAAGAAGGGGTTTAAATCCTCAATATTTAATAATCATGGGAAAAGTTGTAAAATGAATCTTCCTACTAAAAGTGTGTATCAACAGAATTTTCCATCTCAGAGTGGTAATAAACCCTTTGGATCAACCCAAGGTAATAATGATAATACAAAGAGAGAACCCTTGAAATGTTGGGGTTGTGGAGAAGAGCATTTTTTGAGGGATTTCCCACATAGAAAACATGACAATAGGAGGGTCTACAACATCCAGGAGGCTACCACAATCAATGATGTGGCTAGGAGCATGCCACAAATTTATGTAGCCTTGGCTAATAGACAAGCTGACCAACAAGCTTCAGTGGTGGAGATGGAAGGTATGATTTCCAACCATCTAGTTTCCATTTTAATTGACCCTAGTTCTAATCTGAGTTATGTTGCCCCTCAAAATATTGAGAAATGTAAATTGCAACAAGTAAAACATGCTAAATCATGGTTGGTACAAGTATCCACCGGAACCAAAAGAAATATTATCAAGGTCATACCAACATGCCAATTCATTATTAATGGATTACCCACCCAAGCAACCCTAAACATGCTCCCTTTAGGATCTTATAACCTACTGATTGGCATGGAATGGTTGGATGCCCATAAAACCAAGTTGGACTGTTAAAATAAAACATTTGAGTGTGAAGATAAAGAACGGTGAAAAATAACCCTACAAGGAATTCAAAAGCATGTCTCAGTGAGACAAATATCAACCCCTCAACTGAATAAGTATTGCAAAAAATGATGTCCTTTGTATGTAATACAAGTGTTGAAATCTGTTGAGGACAATAAACCAAGCCTAGAGGACCATTCTATATTAAGAGAGTATGAATATGTGTTTCCATAAGAGGGACCGGGTCTACCTCCAAGAAGAGATATTGACTTTTCAATAGAACTTGTACCCAGAGCAGTGCCAATGTCTAGAGCACCCTATAGAATGAGTACAACAGAGCTAGTTGAGCTTAAACTACAACTAAAGGAGATATTGGAAAAATGTTACATTATGCCTAGTGTGTCTCCTTGGGGAGCACCAACTTTGTTTGTGAAGAATAAGGATGGCACACTCAGGTTGTGCATAGACTATAGACAACTCAATAATATGACCATTAAGAATAAATATCCCTTGCTAAGGATTGATGAATTGTTTTACCAATTAAGGGGTGCTACAATTTTCTCCAAGATTGACTTGAGGTCTAGATACCATCAAGTCCGAATTAAGGATGAAGACATCCACAAAACATACTTTTGGACAAGATATGGGCACTATGAATTTATGGTGGTGCCATTTGGGCTTACTAATGTACCAACCACTTTTATGTGCTTAATGAATAATGTACTCAGTAAGTTCTTGGACAGATTTGTATTGGTTTTTATTGATGATATCGTAATTTATTCTAAGAGTAGGGAAGAGCATGAATAACATCTCAAGTTAGTGCTTCAATTGATAAGAGATTCAACATCAATCCTATACTAAGTTTAATAAGTGTGACTTTTTCCAAAAAAAAGTCCATTACTTAGGCCATGTTATTTTTGAAGAAGGAGTGACAGTTGATCGTAACAATATCAAATCCATTATCGATTGGCATACCCCAAAATATGTATCTAATATTAGATCCTTTATGGGCCTAGAATGATACTATAGAAGGTTCATAAAGGGATTTTCCAAGATTGGTTTCCCAATCACCTCCCTTCAGAAAAAGGGATTTAAATTCATTTGGACTTCAGAATGTGAAGAGAGATTCCAACAACTGAAATACCTTCTAACCATTGCACATGTGTTGAATATTGCAGACCCAAACAAGGACTTCCTTGTGTGTACATATGTCTGCAAGGAAGGGCTCAGAAGAGTCCAAGAAGGACATGTGATTTGCTACGAATCCAAAAAATTGAATGATCATGAAATCAATTATGTGACCCACGATTTCGAATTGGTTGTCATAGTACATGCTTTAAAAATGTGGAGGCATTACCTCCTAGGTAGAATACTTGTTCTTATGACAGACCACAGTGGGTTGAGATATTTTTTTGATCAACCAAAACTCAATGCTAGACAAGTTAGGTGGATGGCTCTCCTTAGTGAGTTTGGTTTTGAAATCAAACATATTAAAGGAAAATAAAATAGGGTGGTTGATGCCCTTAGTAGAAGCATTAAATTGATTCACTTGGCATCTTTAAGCACCTGTGAATTGGACGTCAAGGAGAAAGTCAAAAGTGCACAAGAAACAGATTCATTTTTCAAGACTGTGAAATCATGCCTAGATTAAGAGCCCACAGGGATGAAGTATGAGGGATATCAAATGTTGAATGATGGCCTGCTAACTTACAAAGGTAGGTTGTATATTCCAAATTGTGATGACTTGAAGAGGTTCATAATGGATGAACTACATAAAATACCATATACTGGTCATCCTGGTTATCAAAAAATGATCACAACCACTAAGAAACTATTTTATTGGCTTGGACTAAAAAGGACATAGATGATTACTTAGACAAATTTCTAGAATGTCAGAAGGTTAAAGCAGAGCACCAACATCTAGCAAGGTTGTTGCAGCCCCCACCAATTCCCGAATGGAAATGGGAAACCATCTCTATGGATTTCATCACATGATTTCCTAAATCAACCAAGAAGAATGACACCATTATGGTAGTTGGGGACAAACTAAGTAAGGTTGTTCACTTTATTCCTGTCAAGTCAACTTGAAAGATAATATATATTGCCACTATTTTAAGGAAAGAGATATTTAGGCTGCATGGCATGCCTAAGGAAAGCATATCAGACAGAGATACAAAATTTACTTCAAATTTTTGGAAATATTTGTTTGCTGGGTTTGAAACTAAATTGCTATTTAGTACAACCTATCACCCTCAAATTGATGGGAAGACAGAGAGGGTAAACCAAGTGTTAGAGGACATGTTAAGGATGCATGTGATGCATCAACCCAAGAAGTGGAAAGACTACCTACCACTGATAGATTTTGCTTATAACAATGGCTATCAAGAGTCATTGGAGATGAGACCTTTTGAGGCTCTCTATGGTAGGCAATGCAATATTCCAATCATCTAGAATAACCCAGTAGACATAATTACACTAGGGCCAGATATGCTAAAATAAATGAAACAACAAGTAGTTCAAATAAAAAAGAATATGAAAATAGCTTAAGATAGACAAAAAAGCTATGCAGACAAAAAAATGACTCCTAGAGAGTTCAAAGCAGGGGATCATGTGTATCTCCGAGTTAGGCCCCAAAAAATTTCCTTGAGAATGGGAGCTTGTCCCAAGATGGCACCTCGGTATTGTGGACCCTTTGAAATTTTGGTGATCTAAAAATGAAGAAGACTTGAAAAACTTGAATAATTATTGCAAGTGAAATGTTATGTGTTTAAAGCAACATGATCAATTTGCAACACATAAATTTAGGATTAATCATGCAAAATACACATAGACGGCAGCATAAGCATTGAACATAAACACATGTGCACAACAATTGATAAAGGAGTTCACCCCTCTTATGGGCTACATCTCCTGGTCCAACTTCCAATGGATCATTATTATTAATTGCTCAAAACGTGCTCAAAAACATGTCTTACAATGCTAAAACTGACAAACCGACTGCTCCAATGGCTTCCCAGCGTCCCAAAACCGCTGTCTGGGCTCTTTCGGCACCTCAATCGGTCGAAAAATGAAGAATTTAGGCCTCCTGGAAGTCTCCCTCTTCAAGTTTGTTGTCTTTGGTTCTACAATTCAAACCCCCCTTGAGTGAACCTGGCTCACACGCTCTTTAAAGCGTAAAAACCCAACACCGGGCGCAACCGCGCCAACGGTGCAAACCGTAGGACGGTTAAGGCGCCTCCAGCCCCTAACCGCCTCGACACCTGGGCATATGGATGGTCATATGACCTCGCGCGGATTAAAAGGTGGTTAGTTCGTTGAACCACTCCAACCGCATAACCTCCGCGCTCCAACTCGTGGGCACATGCAATATATATTAAAAACCATGGGCCATGTCAAAACCCGGGCGCAAGTCATAACCGCGCCACATTTTAATACATGGTAAAACTTTGGTTACATATATCCACGCGCGCATTTACATACATGGTTATAACATATGGTTATATTTTATGGTATAAACTATGGGTCGGGGCTAAGCCCCGGCCCGTCCCCCTTTCCAATTAATACAATGCACCATATGAAATACATACGCATTGGCATCCGTAACAAGGAACGTCGGCGGGAAAGTTGGTTATTGGAATTTGTGAAGTCATTATGTGGAGGAGAGGTCCGGGGGTCGAACCCCGCGGCCTCCAACATTTTATACATAAACTTCTTAGCCAACCAGTGAGCAACACGTGGCGCCCTTGGATTGGGCCACGTGTCCTCCCATTATTGGCCACCTAATGACACATGTCAACACCGTACTCGCCAACGATCGACCAATCAACAACTTCCACATCACCTCCGTACGTCCTGTACGGTCCTGCCATGTCACCTTACGGACTATACGGACTGTACGGACAGGTACAGTCAACATCCAAAAAATTTGCCTGTTTGGCTTGGCGGACAGATCGCGATATCTTCTCCATATGGACTCCGTTTGAGAAAGTAAATATACCACCGGAATCAGGAAGATGAGACGGACGCAATGGCACTATTTTTGTCTCATTCTGAGCACTTTGAAAATTGAGCAAAATTTGATCCCTTGATCACACCTCCCCATTGGGAAGCTTTTGGACCTCCAAAAGATTATCTCAGTCTATTTGAAGATGAGGGTATATTTCCCTCACCCTTCCAACCTCAATCCACTTGGCCTTGCTTGGATTCATCCCTTTAAGACCAACTCGCAAATACTCCACATTTCCTCGCTTCGAAGTTCGCATTCTCCTGTCAAGTATGGTGTCTTC
>ML805938.1:179884-208219 GCA_009831015.1 Picea engelmannii | reverse complement strand
TTAAACGGTATGTCACCTATCCCTCTTTAGTTAGTAAATTCAATATTTAAAACTTAAGGAAAGCGTCATGTTCTGGTGTGTTTTGTTCTAGATATAGGTGGATCTAGGGAGATCAGTTAGTGTCTGCACCTACCGATTTATCCTATAACAAAATTGGCGACTCCACTGGGGAACGAATTGTTTCCTAGTTAGTCTATTTTCCCTTGCTTTGATTGCTTGATTTCTGGTCTCTGAGTCTGTGGGAGATTCATCCAAACTCTCTGGATCTGAAAGTTCACTTAGATTTTTTGTCCTTTTTCAAAATCTATTTGATTACAAAAAGTCTCGCACTGTACCTGTCTGGATCCTGCGAAAACCCTTGATTTTCGCACCCCACTGTTTAAACCAGTGTGACCTGTTCGCACCCTACCTGTGTCTAGACTGTGAAAATACCTGATTTTCGCACTGCACCCCACTACTAGAGCTGCGAACTCGTTTGTAATTTTTTTTTGGATTGGGTCTTGTTATCTTTTGATGCCCAATTTTGCTTTGATCAACTGGATTGAACTTTTGGAGCCTATATTGATCTGTTTACAGTCTGCTTGACATTCTTTGATTTGCTTTTAGCCATCTTTTCTTTGTTTGGTTTTGAAGGATTAGTCTCTTGCTTTGAGTGTCTTTCAATTACAAAGCGTGTGTTTTCTTTAGAATTGTTTAGGGAAAGATCATATTTCTTTTGAATAGTTCGCTTTAAAAGAAAACTTTTAGTTTGGGTTTCTTTGTTTTAAGAAAGTTCATTATTGCTTTTAGTGAAATTTTTGAAACAAAAAAATTTAATTTCTTGCTTTATATTAGATTGGGGGCATCCTTGCATTTGAAGTAGTGAAATAGCATAATTTTTTTGGGGGGGGCATGAATCGTGCATTGGTGTATAGTCTCTTTTTCTCATTTCTTGAGAATCTTTATATTTTTGAGTTTAATAAATTTTGGGACATTGTGCATCTGGGAATGATAAATGTTGTCTCCTGCTCGTAGCATAGCTTTCATTGAAATGAAAATATTGCATCTTCATCTCTTTGCATAAATTTCGAGTCGGTCAAAACACCATATTATCCATGCCATTTTCCTCTTGAGTAACAACAACCATAAAATAAAATGCTTATAAAAATTGATTAGACATTTTTATATTTTCTGGTAGCAAACCTACATTAGATTAGTCGTAGGTCTTTGGAATAGGTGTGAAAGATAAATTTCCAAAGCTGGAAACAAACATAGTATCTTGTGATAGGGAGAGTTAAATCCACTTACTACATTTTGTCCTGGGAAGCCCTTCTAACACAAGGGTCAATCACAAGGTCGCATTGAGACTAGGAGAGTTACTCACCCTGCTTTGTTGGTCTTGGTGTAGAGATTACGTGTATTATGGGGGTTGCTTGAGAGGTATACCCACAATGATGAGTGGAAGCCTTTCAAGTTGATTTCGAGCTAGATACCCTGCCCTTGAGCGTGGATCAGACTATCGATTGTTTCCCCAGGAATCATTGTAGTGATTGGTAACCTTAGTGGCCTATCTCTTTAGGGTCTCTACCCAAGGTGACTGTGGAGGGGAAATTCTTCACGATACCTGGAATCAACGTTGGCCAAACTCACTTGGGCTCCTTGGAGGGTATACCCACGTTTATTTGTGGGAGCTTGCACCAAGGCGTAAGTCCTTTAAGTAAGTCGTCAACGTAAATATTCCACCCGCTCTATCTCATCCCCTTCTTACTTTGTTCCCGCGACGTTGGATTTCACCACCAACTAGTGTGCTCATTGTGAGAAGGTTTTGTTTGCTTGTTTGCTTACTAGATTTTTAACATGTGTTGTTTGTTTTCCCTAGTGGACTCTAGATTGGATCTTTATTTTTATGGTGTCAGTTCCCAGAATGACCAATGAAGGAACTTCTTTTCCAGGGGAACCTTTTTTTTTTCCTTCTTACAGAAACATTGGTCCTCATATTGCTACTTTGAGCCTTCTAGGTCTCACAATTCGATTACCAGTATGGTTGTTTTCCACTCAGGTAATCCTGAATGCAGTTAGTGCTTCAATCACAAGAACTTCCCCCCAAGAGCATCAACCTCATGTTGATCCTTCACCTTCTTCACTAGTAAGGTCTTCTTCGCCTTCTTCGCTTGCAAGGTCACCTTCAGTTTCATCTTCTTTGTCGATTGAAAGTTCTGAAGCTAGTAACCCGGTGAATAAGAAGAAGAAGAAAAAAAATATTAAGAAGAAGAAAGATAAACAAGGGTCAAAACCTCCAACCACTGTCAAACATGTTGGAAAGAAACTAGTTACTGTTAATCATGTTGGGAGTGTTGATGATGTCAAGATCACCCAAACAACTCGTAAGCCCAAGTACCCTTGTAGGCTTTGTAAGGGTAGCCATCTTTTTAAGGATTGCCCTGGTCTATCCAAGGTTATAGAAGCATGGTCTGCATCTCCTCTCCAGTCCATGTCGTCAGCCTCTGAACAACATGCCGACGATCCCCCATCAACCAGTCATGATACGATTGGGAAGAAGAAAATTAGAGTCAAGCTCTCGTGCATGTTATGCAAAGGGATTCATATCACTCACCTTTGCCCTCATATGGACGAAGCCTCGAAATTACTAGAAGACATGACTATTTCACAATCTCAACTTCCATCTTCTTATCGCAAGCTTACTCTTGACCCCCCTATAGTTGATGGAATGATCACTTCGGTCCCTTCACTGGTTAATCCGATTGATCATGTCGTCAATATGGTCGCATCCTTAGTTGAACCAGTTGACAAAGTGGTTGATCTGATACCATCCTCGGTCAATCCTGCTCTCCCCTCAGAGAGTGAAACTAAAGCAGTCGATATGGTCCCATCCTCGGTCGATCCCACTCTCCCGTTAGAGACCCACGTGGTCGATCCATTTCCATTTGTTGACCCCATTCTCCCTTTGGCGAATGCAACCCAAGTGGTTGATCTGATCTCGTCATCGGTCGATCCCACTCTCCCACTAGAGAGTAAACCCAATACTGCCCACATTTTTCTCGTTGATACAGAATCTATCATGCCACGGGACATTCCTCCTCCCGTGGAACCTCCTCCAAGTAATGCGACCATCCATTTTGATTGGGGTGTGCTAACTGGACCTCATCTTCCCTCTCACATTCCTTTCCAGATTACATTACAAGTTTTTGGTCGAGACGTTCCATAGACACTGATAGATGAAGGTGTGTCCATTAGTATTTTGTCCTCTTTTGCTTTGCAAGCTTTGGGTTTTCCTCAGCTTGTGCCGGTTACGCAGAATATGTTATCTTTTAACAGAAGAACCAGTCAACGTTTAGGGACCATTCCTCAGTTTCCTATAACTTTGGGAGGGAAAACTGTCTTTATTAACGTCATGGTAGTCCAAGACCCCTTGGATTTCGCTTTACTCCTTGGGAGAGATTATGTCTATGCCATTAAATCTATTGTGTCTACTCTTTTTAATGTGATATCTTTCCCTCACGATGGATGAGTTGTGACTTTTGATCAACTTTCATTCATTGACCCCAACTGGATTGCCTCCCTAAATGGTTCTTATATGCAAACGACATCGCCCCCACCATAGGTCAATTATGTGGTGTTGTCGCCCATGGCTTCAACTTCCGATGACTTAGATATAGTAGTTGACATGGTGATCTCTTCGATAGGGTTGTTAGAGACTGATCTCTTTACTCCTGTCACAACCCTCGACATGGTGTCCTTCCAGAGTGTGTTTCTGCCTTCCAGTGAAGACCTCTTGGAAGCCATGATCGAGTTTTGTCCCTTGACATAGTGTCCTTCTGAAGCATTGTCCTCTTGGAATCCATGATCAAGAAGAGAGTCGAGGATAGGTTTTTCATATCTGAGGCAACCTCGTTAAAAAATGAAACAAAGTTCTAAGAGCATAGTTTTCTAATTTCAAGATCGTTAAAAAATGAAACCAGTTTTGAGGATAGTTTTCACGTCTTTGTAGCAACCTCATTAAAAAATGAAACAGAGGTTACAAGGATAGTTTTGCGTCTCTGTGGTGACCTCGTTAAAAAAATGAAACAGAGATTACGAGCATAGTTCCTGTTTCTGTGTCAAGCTCATTAAAAATGAGACAGTAGTCTTGGGATTATAGCTAGAGTCATGAGCATAGTTATTCTCATGTGTCAAGCTCGTTAAAAAATGAAACAAATTCCCCCTCTCTGTTTGGGTCAAGTCCTACGTATAGTATTTGAAGATTCATTTCATTCTCCTTCCCATTTGGATGAAACGAAGCTTGGGGGGAAATATTTTCAGCCTGTGGACCTCATGCTGAAGCAGAGCCACTAGTTTCTTAAGCTGGGGGCTAAGTACCGACCATGCGTTGGGAAGTCGCAAGCATAGTTTTCTATGGTTCAAGTTTGTGTAAAAATTAAACCACCTACCTCAAGCATAGTTTCCTCTGGTTTGAGCTTGTGTAAAAATGAAACCAAGTCCAAGCATAGTTTCATTTTTTTTAAAGCTTGTGTAAAAATGAAAACAAACTCAAGCTTAGTCTTGTTCTTTCTCATGCTCGTAAATACATGAGAATAAGTTACCGATCTTAGTCTTTATTCTTTCTCATGCTCGTAAATCAATGAGAATGTAACCGAGTATACTTTTATCACTTTTCGAACTCGTAAAGGTTATATGAAAAAGGAACCCACTGGAGTTCCCTTTAATCTCTTTTTAGACTCTCTAAACATGAAAAGTTTGCTGAGCGATCTTGTTCTTTTCACGCTCATTAAAGTATTTGAAGAAAACGTTTGTTGAGCAATAGTTTATCTCTTTTTCGGTCTCATCAGACTACTTTACGAAAAAGGAAATGAGAGAGTTCTCTTTAAGTGTTTTTTAGACTCTATAAACATGAAAACCCCCTGAGTTTTCTTTCTTTGGACTCATAAAACAAACATCGAAAGACCCATATGGGACCAAACCACTCCTTCCTAGGGTTCGTTAAACATACTCCGAGGGACTCGTCTGAAGGATGAGCTTACATTTCAAGCATATGTTATCCTCCTCAAGCTTGTGTAAAAATAAAGAGGTACTCGCCAGAAATGGTGGGGGAAAATTTGGGAAAGAAATATGTCTAAACCTGTATTCCATGGAAGAGTCACTTTTGAACATGACACTCTTTCACTCGCTTTGTGTCTAGGTTGGAAAATCTGCTTGTCTCTTGATCATACTCCTTATAAGATTACAAATTGGTCTATGATCCCTATTGTTGATTCAGTGTTTCCAAGACAGTTGTCATGTCGTCAATATGTTCAAAAAATAAGTTCAACCCATAAATCCTTCTATTGCATCGGCCATTTCTGTAGTCCTTAAGCCTTCTATTGCATCGGCCATCCCTGAGTCAGTCCTGAATCACTTGTTACTCTGATATACATCAAATCGTGTTACTTGTTTTGTGTCGTTGATGGGGGATACATTAAGGCCCTCCTATGACGAGTCTTTTCCTGTCGAATTCAACTCATTATCTAGGAATTAAACTTAGAAACCAATTGGTACCTTGGAACTTGCATGCCTCAATGGCAGGTTTCTTCACTTTCGACAATGGGTTTTAATCATTGACCCCTGATCGGAAGTTTCCACCGAGTGTTCGATTTCAACTCATTAATTCACATTCGTTGGATTGTACTAGTGTACCTTGGGAGTCATTGACATTAATGGTGATTTCCCTCGCACTTGTTAATGGTATACACTAATGACCGGTAATCAAGTGGTTTCTACCATGTTCGACTTCGACACATGTATTCACATGGTTAGATTCGTACTATAGAGTGGTGGAGATGAAGACCCTGAATCTTTTCTGATAGATTCAGGTTGCATTGGAGTATAT
Organism: Picea engelmannii; assembly: GCA_009831015.1. Taxonomy (NCBI): domain Eukaryota; kingdom Viridiplantae; phylum Streptophyta; class Pinopsida; order Pinales; family Pinaceae; genus Picea; species Picea engelmannii. Next base: position 202,356 of record ML805938.1, on the reverse strand, counting down.
TCAGTTTGTACTATTGCATAGATCCACATTGCATGTCTCGTGGCTATGTTCAAATTTGAGTATTTAACACATAGATCCACAGTGTATTTTTGGTGGATATGTTTAGATTTGAGTCATATCGGCATGGATCCACAGTGTATGTTTGGTGGCCATGACCTGTCTTACTTGACATGGATATTTTAATGTCAGCATTTATGCTTTGAGTCATTTGTATTCTGAGTATGGGAATGCCTACCTCAGTGATGATATATTATTGTACTGTATTTCCTTGTTAATTGGTAGGTTTCCGATCGACTGTTACTTGTTCCCTACACACACTCGACAAAGTATTTCAGCTATCACTCTGTTCTAACTTCATAATTTGGGGGGCTCTCTGTTACACATTATTTTCATCATCCCTATGACCGTTAATGATGTAAACCTATATATTTCCTTCAAAGGGTTTAGTGGCTTGCGTTCCTGAAGAAAGAAGGGAGAAGAAATTTTCCTGAGAAAATAAGCTGCAGTCTCCTTTGTAAAAACCCTATTAAAGAGGATGTTCGCAGGTTGCTATATAGGCAGGGTGCGAAAATGCCTAATTTTCACATGCTGCACCACAGCTAGGTCGCGAAGTGTTTGCAGGTTGCTATATAGGCAAGGTGCAAAAATGCTCATACGTGGGAAAAACAAGCATCTTCTCGATGCTTCTAGAAAGAGAAAATTCCATGGTGAGGTGTCATAAGAATGGTTTGTATTTTACTCGCTTTCATGATTTAGTGGGATCATCCTAACCTCCTCACCTTATCCTCTTCAACTTATAAAATGAGAGGAGATCTCATGGAGAAAGTTATCTTTTTGGGATTAGCTTGGATTGGATTGAGCTTTGGAGTTTTTTGGGATTACCTTGGATTGGATTGAGCTTTGGAGATTGTTAGCTTGGCTAGATGAGCCATTTTGTCAAGATAGATTGTGAATATTATCAAATCCGTGCTCTCAGAATTCTTGGAGTGGAAGTGTGTGGGGAACAACGGACAGTTGGAAGGGACCTTACAACATCAAGGCCACGGTTGTAATCTCTCTTTCACATTTAATATGATACAGTAATATAATTATTTCCTATAAAGCTTGTTTTGTTTTATTGTATGATTCATTGATCACATACATAGGTTTATATTGAGTTTATGCTATTACTATCACTTTGGTTGGTTGCGTTCTTTTGCAGGATCATCATTGTATGAGTGTTGGAACGGAGCTAGGATGGTGATAGCGAGAGGAAGCGGCATTTAAACAGTATGTCACCTATCCCTCTTCAATTAGTAAATTCAATATTTAAAACTTAAGGAAAGCTTCATGTTCTGGTGTGTTTTGTTCTAGATCTAGGTGGATCTAGGGAGATTAGTTAGTGTCTGCACCTATCGATTTATCCTATAACACCATGTAATCTTGATGCCATGTTATAATCTACATGTCATGCCACATCTACGGTTTCCACGTCAACCAACAGAGATGAGAAATGGTTGATGGACGACGATCGGGTCAGATGAACTAGAGAGTTTTTTCATCAGTCAACGAGGATCGTCGATGGACGATGACCGATGGTCAGGTCGATTAGTTTAGCGATGTGTTACTAGTGGTTTCCAAGAGAAATGACCAATGCCCGATGAGTTGATGGTCAGGCGTCGACTAAATTGATGAGGATCTTCATTCTCCAATGAAAATCGTTTATGACCAATGGTTGGGTTGGTCGGTTTAGTGTTGTGTTTCAAATCAATTGTCAAGAGAATGGACCAATAGTCGACGGTTGGGTCGGTAGCTTGGGAAAAATGATGTGTGTGTCCAAAGGAGAATGCCTATCATTGATGGACGATGGAGCTCAGATCAACAAGTCAAATTTCACCCGATTTGAGATCAACAACTCATATTTAAAAGGTTTCTACAACAGTAAAACGGTTAGTTTTATATGAAAATTTCTGAATTTTTCATATTTTTGTAGGTCATTAACTTGTGGGGTGATTTTGAGGCCCTAAACAATGTTTTTAGGTAATCAAAACCCAAGAGAGTAGAGTGTACCAAAGTACACTTTACTTGGAGAGAGCTTTCCAATGAGATAATTTGTTTGCAAAACAGAGCTTGTATGTGAAAGTTATAGTTGAAACAATCAAGGTAAAATTTCAACACCGATTTACTTCCAGAGGGCATAAATCCCTACTCAAAGGTCCGTTTGGAGCTCATGAGCAGTCTATGGAAATATTATGAACCATAGAAGACAACCATGGAGCCAAATTTAAAATCTGGGTATGTAAAAACATGCAGGAGAAGTGCAAAGGGGCAAAGGTTTTATTTCCATATTGTTGCATATTTTGACTGGAGTATCAGTTTGACAATCTGGAAGTTGTTGTGATTTTAATGTTACAAGTATTATGCGTGTCATGAAAAAAATTTCCTTGGTTCCTAACATGATTACCTTTGTAGGTGGCCAAAGTTGGTGTTTAAGATTATTTTTCACTTGAGAAAAGGTGCACAAAAGAGGCAAATTGACAATATTCAATTGCTATAACTTTATGCTCAGTGCTCATAATTGAGCAAGAAATTAGTCATTGGAAAGATATTAGATAGGATAATATAGATATCCAGTCATAATTTAGTTTAGTTTTGATTCAAATAATTCTCAAGGAATAAGGAGAAATGTTCCTGGTGAACTTGAAGGACACCATTGAGTAGAATGGAATTTCAAGAGGCCATAACTTTTGGCTCATAAATCAGATTGAAGTATGAGTATGGTCATTGGAAAGGTAATCCTAAAGACAAAAGGATAAAAATACTAAGTTATCTAGGGGAGAATCAGGTTGCTCCATAAATTTGTAGGTAAAAGTGGAATTGGATTCCTTGAATCCTACGACTACTCAATGTGAAGATTTTTCCAAGTAATGTCAAAGTTTGGAGAAACTTTCCGAGATGATAGAGGTGAGTTCCAGAGGTAATTATTGGGTAAGGAAGAGTATTGAAACCCATTATAGTGCCTATTCATAAGTATAGAGGCACACTTTAAGTGCAATATTTTGACAAATAAAGAGAGGTTGAGATTACTAACAAGGAATTTTTAATAAACAAAAGAGCACTTTGTATAGAGTGTTGTGTGAAAGGGATTTCAAGCAAGAGGATAATATTCCACCATTGAGCATTGTGTGGTCTATTCTAGATTAATTCCAGAGTCCATAGGATAGGGCAGTAGGTCAAGTTTATGTATTTGGATGAAGCATCAAAGAGATGAAAAGGGAAGTGCATGGATGTAGAGTGGGTGATAAAAGGTTGGAAAAGGTCAAAGAAAGAGCAAAGGACTATTAGTATTCAGATGTTATAGAATCTGAATGGTTTGCAAAGGAAAATCAATATAGCTTCTCACATAAAGCATGAATCCAATAGGTGAAGTGTGTTATTGCATGCACAAGGAGTTAAAGAGGACTCCATAGCCTTGAAGGTGGAAATATAGTGAAGGCTACGAGATTGTTACAAGAGAAGGAAAAATGATCTCATGTGCAAGTATAAGAATGCAAGAATTGGGATTGCTAGATATGATCTAGCAATTTTATCTAAAATACCCAAAGCAATAAAGTTGTCTCTATTATCAGAGTACGCACCAAAAGAAGAGTACATGTGAGAATGGAGGAGTGTAGAATTCCAATTGAAGCAAAGTGGTCTTGAATGGCCAAGTAGTGATTCACAGTGAATCACTCAATGAAGTGAAGGGAGGTATTTAAAATTGATCAAATCCATGGATGGAAAAGAGTGTTATAAATATGACATAAAAAAAATGTTCCTGAATGTTGAAATGCTAATTAATGATAATGATATTTCAAGATCGGTTTGGTCAAGGAAATGGGGAATGAGTAATTAGATTGTAGTGCTAATGTTTAGTTGGAGTAGTGCATGATTACCGCACTATGAATATTGAGAATTATAGCCAAAAGATGTTGGGACAATTTTTCTCTGCATAAAGAAAGAAGTTGTGAGATGGCAGCATTGATGGATCTAGTAGCTGGAAAAACAGAATGGTCAATTGGGGGCTTGGATGAAAGGTTTATAATAGGGGCCAATGGTGCACAATTGAGCAGAATTGTAGTGCATAGAGAATTAACAAGGTTCTATACGAATTCAAGGACAACCATCTATGACAACAACCAAATAATTTAATTAAATCTGAAATAGATATGCATTGGAGTACATGATCGAATTGATGCATGATGCATACAAAAGGAAATAATGCATGTGCATAAACATTCATGAAATATCAAATGATTGGTGCACATTGATGTGCTTTTATGCATGTGGACATGCATGAACATGTTGGTGGCATGAGTATAGACTAAGAGTAGTTTGTTATATATATATAACTATGATATTTGAATAAAACTAATGATGGATTGTGTATACTGGAAAAATGATCAGAGCATGATGATACTGTTTTTTATGGTATCCATCCATATGAAGACAAACAAGGATGGTGGAAATGTTGATCAAGAGGTTGGTGAAGGGATCCTTTGAGCTTCTACAAAATACCAGTTGATCAAGTAGCATCAAGTAAATTGATAACAACCATGCAAGTATGCATTTGGGGTTGTTATGATGTATAAATGATAAAGAGAATTGAGGTAAGAATTCCCTCAGTCAAAACTCAATATTTGAATTGATGTAAAGGCAAGAGGCATTGAGTATGAAAATATTATCTATTGCTTGAATGCATTTATGGGAAATTTAATTGCATATTGTGTTATGTCGGTTATGATATCATAACCAAGTTAAGTCAAGATACATTACTCTTGTTGTAGCGATGAATGTCAATAGGGATGGCCATGTGTGAGGCCATGATGTGGTTGGAAATGGAAGGGCTATAGTTCCATACAAGTGCATGATGGTTTTCCCCTATATAAATGATGTTTGTATTGCAACCTCTTTGCCGACACGAGAGAACACTAAGAGAATTATATTCCTAGTGTTGTGTATGGGTTGAAAAGGTATCCAAATAATTGAGGAAGTAATTGGGGAATAGTTTAGATGATGTGTTGAGGAATGGGCCATACCTTCCAACTCACATGGTGGAATACATTACATAAACATATGGTATTACGGTGTCAATGTAAGAATGCATTGGGTAAATGTGGCCATGGGTATTGACACATTGGGTTTATTAATTGGTAAAATTTGATTGCATTATGAATAGATTTGTATGCTAGATAATGCATGTGCGAGGAATGACGGTTTCATTCTATTTAATATGAACAATAGTTGGAAGTGATGGAATTTTTAGATTAACATAATTTTGAAAATCACTTCATGGATTGGATGCAAATGTTGTAGTGAAATGATATTGTGTGTGAGATACTAACAACTTGTTTGGCTGCAAGAAAGTTGAGGAAATTGCAGGTAGAGTAGTCTTAGATATGAAAATGATGTAAGCCCACAAGGAAAACTAATATCTACATATGTAAGAGCCAAACATAATGAGAAGAAATCTCATGCCTGGGAAATTTTATATGTCTGTATAAAAGATATGCGAGAAATTAATAATTGAAAATTGTTATGATATGTTAACACCTTGTTTTGCTGCATGGAAATTGAGAAAACTGCAGGGGAAATGGTATTGGATATGGAAAGGATGTAAGCCCATAAACAAGACTGGTATCTACTGTTGCAAAAACTAAACAACTATGAGTAGAAAACTCATGTTTGGAAAATTTTGTTTTCTTGTGTAAAATAAATTAGAAATTTTATAATGAAAATTGTATGATGATGTCTCATATTGACAGTATGCATATGATGTAGATGGGATGATTTCCATAGGTTATAGATTTCTAGTATAAGTCTAGTAGAAATTGGCATTCGCCTGCATGAGAACATCTTGGCAAATGATGGATCGCTTGAGAAACTGTATAATAGTGAAAGGGATGCCTAAGCCTAGAGGGTGAGTACAACAAAAGAATCAGGTTGTCAGGCCTGAAGAGTGAACTCCTGCGTGAGTTGCAATGTAGCAACAAGGTTGTTTTTGGTTATTTTCTTGGTATTTCTTCCTAGAAGTGAGTCCTTGGAGATCCCAGTAGTGATATTCCCACTTACCTGTGCTAGAGAGACCCTGATAAACAAATGGTGCAGCCTGACAAACTAAGGACAGTGAAGGGGGAACATTCCTTGGTTCAACCATGATAAATGAATGGGATTCCCAATGGAATGTGAGTAGTGAAGTGGCACATTTCTTGGGTTGGGAAGGTTAAGAGGAAGAGAGCTGGTGGAAATCAAGATAGTGGTAAGAGAATGCTAGTGGCTTATGTATATGTTTTGGACCAGGGTGTCTTTTTATATATGTTTTGGGGCCAGAGTTCTTATGCATTTATGATTTTTGGGGGTTATATCTTCTATGAATTTGTGGTATTGGGGCCAAAGTGCATATGTTATTTTTTTTAGGCTGGAATGCATGTGTGATTTTGGGCCAGAAATCCTATAAAATGATTAATGGTCGGGGATCTGGAATGGTAAAATGAAATTACACTTGTAGGTTGGTATGCACTGAGGACAATGCAAAAATAAGGGAGAGGGGAATGTAACATCCCCGATTTTAATCCCCATGAATTATAATGTAATTGGATAAATGTGAACTAGGCTAGTGAGTCGATGTGTTGCGGAAGAGCCTGTATTGATTTAATGTGGTCAGGGGTCGAATTGAATATTATGTGCATTGAATAATTAATAAAAGTGATAATTGATGGTTGTGATATGAAAGAGATGAAAAATGATGGGGTTCTATGATTCCACAAGAGAGAGTAGTCCAAGGGGGAATTATTAATGGGTATTAATTCAAACCCACATTCCTATTTTTTATTATCATTATGTATAGCCTTCTAATTGTTGTGGAGTGTTCCCAAATCCAAAAATTTAAACTCGTGTAAGAGGGTGGGTGTGAGTGTTCACATCCCATAGTTATTGGAGAGCATGGGATGCAATACAATCATATTTGGAAGAGTGAGATTCAAACACATAAGGGAGAAGAAGACAAATTTGTATGGATAATGGGGACAATTTTCACAGGCACTTTTTGGGAAACAAGAGGAGAGTTGAGTGTTGGGGAAGATCACTAGCCATGTTGTTCTTAAAGGAAACCATGTTTGGGTTGTGGTTATGCAGGAAAAGAGGCCTGTGTGCTTGCAAAATGGGTTGTAAGCCTATATTGTTTTTTTCCTGTTGAGGAAATGACTCAAGAGCCTTGCGAAGGATGTTGTGAGAAATCCTTAAGAAACCGAGAGTTCCTAGAGTCCCCAACTGAGATATTCTTGGCCAACTAAGTGCACTAGGTCCTTGATAAGTGAATGGTGCATATTGAGGGACTATGAGCAGTAAAGGGGGTACATTCCTTGGGTATTCCAGGTTGTGGAGAAAAGAGAGAGTTGGAGGATTGGAACTATTGTGGGAGTAGAACCTAGGTATTTAGGCTACTGTGTGTGGAGAGTGGAAAACCAATGGGATGGATCTCCTTATGGATTCATAGCCTCAACTCGGGGTTGGCCTGTTGTTGAGACAAAATGAACAACATCACTTATGGCTGGGAGGTTCATCCTTCGTATGCATCTAGTTGGTTAATTATTAACAAATAAGTGTTTCTATTCTATTCTTATATTATTCCATTGTGTACATGTTTATCTAAATGTTGTGTTATGTTTTTCTAGGTTTTCATGCATTCATGAATTTATAAATGTTGTAGATGCATGGATAAATTGACATGTTGTTTGTTGTAGTTTTATGGGTCTACTGCTCCTTAGTTTTCTATTATATGTATGAGACACTTTTAATTCAATTTTAGTAGGCTAAGTTGTTTTCTATAGTAACATGACTCAACATGGGTGCTGGTTACATTCATTCCTTGGGTTTGGAGTTTTTACCTTTTTTCTTCAAGTTAATGATCATTGAAGAAAAATAATCTTGAAGATGGTTTTTTTGTTGGTAGGTATTAAACTTAAAATTCATATACTCATAATCTAATACCTATATCCATCAAGAGTTGTCCACCTCAATAATGATCTTATCCAATAAAAATTTGTTGATGTTGATCTCATTACATGCTTGAGCATAGGTCAAGAGACCCTTTTACCCTTTTGAATCTAATCTACGTCTCTTTTGATGTATCTGCCAAAGGACTTATTCCCAAAAGTTTTCAAACACTTTCTAATGCAACATATGGAGAGACAAGTTTTCCAAATGAACCCATATTGGAATTGTGGTAGCATTGATCAAGATGGATCTCGGTGGCCATCCACCTTTTTCATTGAATCACCATTTTGAGCCTGTGGTTTTGATAGACCATGATATTCACCCTTTTGATGGGGAATGGAATGTAATGTCATCTTTGTTTGTTAATTACAGACATCATTTAATGATTTCTTGGTGGTCTTATGTACATGCCTACAACATAGCGTTAATGCACTAGATCCCATTATAAATCCGCATTCAAGCGTGCTCAGGATAGAGTAGTACTGGGATGGGTGACTGCCCGGGAATTCCTAGTGTTTTTCATGCCTATGACATTTTATAAACTTAGTCCAATTTATCCCACATGCATCATGGTAATTTTTCTCCTCTCACTCTCTCATATATAATTGAGGTAAAGGAGTCCCTTTAAGCATGCAATGGAGTGTAATGAAAATCTTGTTGCAAATGAAGCATAGATAACATCTCTTTATTTTTAGAGATAGGCTACCTAATTCTGTTATATTTTTTTCTTCATGTCGTTCTCAAAATAATCCAGATCAATGGTATCAAAGTAGGCTTCTCTTTGTCGTTTCTTAGAGCAGGTCCCCAATGAGGTTAGGGTATAGAGAGTCGAGTCTCAAGCTAGTTTCACTTGAGGATAACTGCTCTCTCCTGCCCAAGCGACCTCCCATGGCGGAAGAAAAGAGAGATGACAAATCATGAGATCCTTTCAAGATGTTGCTCGAGGAATACCTCATGTGAAAAAGGAACGAGACGATGGCTAACTTTTCTTAGATCCTTCTAAGAATACCGATGACGACAACAGAGGCATATTCGACAATAAGAAATTTTGCAAGTGCGACACCCTTCAAGGTACAAGTCAATTTTGATATCCCCTTATTTGAAGGCCGGATAGATGTATATGCTCTAGAAAAGTGTTTGAATCTGCTAGAAGGTTATTACTCTGTCCAAAAAAATTCTGACAGTGAAAAGATCACCTTCGTGCTCCTTAAATACCTTCCCCATGTCAGATATTGGTGGGAATGTTACAGGGAGAGGTACATCGTGGATGAATCTACACTATTTGGGAGAGAACCCACTTGGGTGGCCTTTGTAGATTCCCTAAAGGAGGAGTTCTACCATGTCAAAAACTATGATGATGAATACATGACATGGAAACCTTTGCATCAGAAAAGTGACCAAACGATGTTGGAGTACACCAACTTCCTTCATACCTTGCGCTCAAAGCTACGTATCAAAGACTCCAAGCGACACTTGGTTTTGAAGTAATGCAGTGGTATACATAAGTACATCCGAACAGAGATGGATTTCTTGGACATATCCTCACTAAGAGCTCCTTATCGATTTGCAGTCAAAATTGAGCATAAATTCAAGAAGCAGAGTAAATGGGAGAAACATTGGAAAGGCAACTCTAACTCACATAATGAAGGACAAAGTAAGGTAGGCCAACCTCAAGAGATCCAATCCCATATGCAGACAAAGAAGAGTAACGAGAAGTCTAAGAAAGATACCGAAAAGTGGCGTGAGTTCCAAAACAACCCTTGGCACAACATTGATGAATGTCGCTCAATATAGTCATTGGTGGTCGAGATCAAAGACAAAGAGATGAACCCCGACTTAGACCCTGATTCAGAAAACAATAAAAGGAGATAGATCATTGATGCATAGCCCACTGCTACTATCGCAAATGCAACAATCCAACTAGAAGAGGATCATGAGGAGGGGGAGCGCCTCTTCCATTCACAGATGTGGGTGAAGAGGACCCCACTGCATTTTAATGTTGATAGCGGAAGCCAAAATAACATCATCTCAGTAGAGGTTTTAAAGCAATTGGATTTTCCAACAACACCACACCCACAGCCATATAAGATCGAGTGGCTTTTCCAGGGTCAAGATATTCGTGTCAGCCAACATTGTCTCCTATTCTACGACATCAATCATTTCAAGGATGAGGTATTGTGTGATGTTTCCCCGCTGGAAGTATACGATGTTCTATTAGGCCAGTCATATATGTGGAGGCGTCATTGTTTTTATGGGTCATGACCTCATAGCGTCATTGTCACTTTGGGGGGTCAACTATACAAGATACCAGAGGTAGTTTCAACTATTGTCCCACCAAAACAATGCCACAAAATAATCTCTCATACTGCAAAGTTTAGCCTCTTCACAATCCGATCAGAAGGTGAATAAATGAACATTGTAACCATTGTAGCCTCAACCCAAGACCTTTATATCCAGTAGAAGCAGATTGACAATATTGTAGAAGAGTACCAAGATGTTCTTGTTGCATCTACAAGGGTTCCTTCACACTACCCAATCAAGCAAGGTTATAACGTAACCCTTCATACTCTTCATGCTACATATTCACCAACAGAGTCCTCCCACATTTAGGTAGTTCATGCAACTAGATTGGTTGAATGGATACAACCCCTCCAACAATAGGTTCATGACAGGATTCAACCAGCTAAGCAGGACAACTTCTTCAACAAGGCAAGAAATGCACCAAGCTTTAGATTTAGAGGAAGTCTCCTAGTTGTTGATACTGAGAGGGGGGTGAATCAGTATCAAGTACAATTTAAAACCTTTTTCAACTTATACTTAAACCATTCAATTATATCCAATGAGTAATGAACAATAGTATAAGAGTTACACCAATACACCACAATACACCATGCACAATATATGAGAAATAATCAATAGTTATTGTTCAAGGGAAGTAATGACTTCCAAAGGTCTCTACAAATTCCAAATGTAAAGGGAGGGATAAAACTCCAAGAGGAAGATACAATCCTACAATATCAAGAGATATTTTAACTCTCCATCCTTTCCCCTTCCTTCCACCCAAGAATATATGAGAGATAATAAAACTTTACATTAAATCATCACCATCAACCAACCATCACATAGAACCTGATAATGCTTGCTGGGACTTCTTCAATTTATGAAATTCTTAAATTCTTGGAATACTCTGATCCTATAGATAATATTACTCAATGTATTCTTTGAAATTTCTCAAAGTTTCACTCCTTGAATCCTCCCCAAAAAGAAGTTATAGAGAGAATGGTAGACCTTGTTCAATTTTGGTTTATTCAGGAGACCGAACTTGTATAGAATGCTCTGCACCCAATATTTAACATCAGATTCTGAAACTCGCACACAAGAAACCAAAGTCTGTAATATTTCCAATGCAATTTTTCCCACTTCATTTGGATTCTATATGAAGACGTTATGACTATTTTACCCAGAACACTTGTTTATTGACTAGCTTCAGGATTGGTCAAAAACCCTATCTTCCACAGAGTGTATGTCCATAATTATAGTGAATCAAGAGTTGAAACTTTTACCATATGTACCTTGATATGTCTTCTCAATACCATAGAAATTTCACCATATGAATCGTTCTAGAAAAAAGTTATAGAGAAAATGGTAAGATGACCTGAAAATAATATACCTTAGAACACATCACCAAAAGACTTCACCCTCCCTTGAAATCTGGCCTTCTTTACTTCTGATTTCCTCTGAAATTCGACTTGTGTATCAAATGAATGTATAATGATATGTATTTATACCATTTATGTCACTTCATTTTAACATTAGGGCCGAACTGACACTTTCTTATTTTGTACTTCTTTTCTTTAATTATCTTCAGGGCCTACATGTACTTCCTTCTTCAATTCACTTTGTCATCTTCAAAAATTCATTTCTCCTCAACCATGAGGATCCACGTGACATGCCACATACCACTGGAAACAACATGATGTATACTATCCATCCATGGGTGTTGTATCTACATGTGCATTTTACTTCATGTCCAAATACCTTCATCGATCTTGCGGTCCAAAACCCATGACTAGGGTTGACATCAATGACAACAACCAATCTTCCAACAATATCCCCCTTTGTCATTGATGGAAACACTCATGCTCCCCCTATCATCATGATCCCAATTTCTATTCTCCTTTGACATCAATGGAAAAGGGTATGGATTTCTCCCCCTGAGTTTAATGGCAAAAGGTAACTCTCTTCTTTGGTGTTGCTCCCCCTGAACATGTGGCACTCAATAATACTTCATCCTTATTTTTGGTCTTTGGGACTTTTTCTTCCATGGAATTATTTTGTGTGGATTACGCATTATCTCTCTTCTTCATGTCTAGGATGTATATGTTGTTCATTCTTCTTGTTGCAGTTGCAACCAATCTTCTTGAGTTATTTTCTCTGATTTTACATTTTTGGGAGTCAAACGTAAGAGTGTATCCTTGATCACACATTTTACTAAGATTGAGTAGATTATGCTTCAAGTCTTCAACCAATAGGACATTTTTTGCTTTTACATTTTTTCTTCTAATCTCTACTACACCTTCTCCAAGTATTTTTGCAAATGAGTCATCTCCAAATGAAAAATTTCCACCCTTTCTCTTCAAGATGATGAATTTGTCTTGATCCCCGGTCATGTGTGAAGAAAATCCACTGTCTATGTTCCATTCATCTTCTTCTTTACATTCTTCAATGGTTAATGCTATTCAAAAATCTTCATTGTTTTGAATCTCTTTCCTTCTCCATACTATGGTTGGCATAGGGACATCTTCATTCATATATCTACAATCTCGTGCTTTGTGACCAAGATAATTACATTTGTAGCATACAATATTTTTGTCCATCAATGGGAAAAATGAATTATAACTTTTTTTGACAAATCCATGATTATTTCCATATATTCTATTTACACCATTCATGTTTCTTGTGTATTTGTTCCTTTCATTGATTTTGAAATTAATTGCCTTATGTCCAGAATTTTTGCAAGTATAACAATGACCAAGAAATAAATTTTGATACCTTGGAGCAAGTGGCCTTCTTTGTGATGTAGTCCATCTGGGTTCATGATCTACTCTTCTGTAGTTTCCTTCATACTGATTGAAGCTTCTTTGATTCCTGAAGGTAGGAGGTCTTCTTGGATATTCATCTCATTTGTAATCATTCCTTCTTTCTGGTATCCTGGTCCACTTCTCATCAATTGTCTGTGTAGCTCTTTCTTCAACCTTCTTGTTGGTATTTGCATCTTCTTTGTATGAAGTTTTACCCATGCATACAATATGTGTTAAGTATTTTGGCACTTGAGAGTTTCTTAAGCTCTTCCTCAATGAGACAACTTCTTGTTCAATTTTTTCACAATCTTCTTCTTTCTTCATCATTTGGACCTTCTTTACTTCTCTTATTATTTTTGCTTCTTCAAGTAGAGTTTTCAAGGAAATGGTTTCTTCTCTTAGTTTCTCAAAGTCTTCTAATTGTTTCTTCAAGATTACAATTGTATTTTTATAATTATCCAATTCACTTCTTAGTTTTCTACGTGTGTCTTTGAGCTTGCTATTTTCAATCTCAACATGCTTCAATTTTTTAAGATTCTCATCTTCTTGTTGAATCATTTATGCTTCATGATTTTCTTCTTCTTCATTGGAATTTTCTTCTTTAGTGTCATCTCTTTCAATCCTTGGATGAGGACATTCAAATTCAACATGTCCTACTCCTTCACAATTAAAACAAAAGAATTGACCTATATTTTCTTCTTTGAAATATGAGATGTAATTTGCTTCAACTTCTTCTTATTCTTTTGCTTCTTCCCTTGCATAAAGGTCTTGTAGTTTGTCCCAAATCTCTTTTGCTAATGCACATGATCCCACCTTGGATTTCACTGAATTTTTCAATCCATCCAGGATGGTATATATTGCCAATTTGTTGTTCCTTTTTGCTTCCTTCTGAGCTGCAGTATTTGGTTTCTTCAGAGAATTGTATCCTGAAGCAACTGAGAAACAAACATTTTCCCCAAGAGATTTCAAGTAAGTTTCCATTCTATTACTCCAATATTCAAAATTGATTCCATCAAATGGTGGAATCCCATTTGGAATGTTGTCTTCCATTTCTGCATAGGATCTTCCTTCCAGTGGTTAAACTGTACTGAAGGTAACCTGCTCTGATACCAATTGTTGATACTGAGAGGGGGGTGAATCAGTATCCAGTACAATTTAAAACCTTTTTAAAATTATACTTAAACCATTCAATTATATCCAATGATCAATGAACAATAGTATAAGAGTTACACCAATACACCATGCACAATATATGAGAAATAATCAATAGTTATTGTTCAAGGGAAGTAATGACTTCAAAAGGTAGCTACAGCTTCCAAATGTAAAGGGAGGGATAAACCTCCAAGAGGAAGATACAATCCTCCAATATCAAGAGAGATTTGAAATCTCCATCCTAGCCCCTTCCTTCCACCCAATAATATATGAGAGATAATAAAACTTTACATTAAATCATCACCATCAACCAACCATCACATAGAACCCGATAATGCTTCTTGAGACTATTTCAATTTATGCAATTCTTCAATTCTTGGAATAATCTGATCCTGTAGATAATATTACTCAATGTATTCTCTGAAACTTATCCAATTTTCACTTCTTGAATCCTCCTCAAAAAGAAGTTATAGAGAGAATGGTAGACCTTATTCAATTATGGTTTATTCAGGAGACCAAGCTTTTACAGAATGCCTCGCGCTAAATATTTAACATCAGATTCTGAAACTCTCACAAAAGAAATTGCAGTCCGTACTCTTTCCAATTCAATTTCTCCCACTTCATTTGGATTCTCTATGAAGAATTTATGATTGTTTTACCCGAAACACCTGTTTATTGACTAGCTTTAGGACTAGTCAAAATCCCTATCTTCCACAGAGTGTATCTACATAATTATAGCGAATAAAGAGCTGAAAATTTTACCATAGGTACCATGATATGTATTCTCAATACCATAGAAATTTAACCATATGAATCATTCTAGAAAAACATTTATAGTGAAAATGGTAAGATGACTTGAAAATAACATACCTTAGAACACATCACCAAAAGACTTCATCCTCCCTTGAAATCCGACCTTCTTTACTTCTAATTTCCTATGAAATTCGACTTGGGTATCAAATGTATGTATAATGATATGTATTTATACCATTTATGTCACTTCATTTTAACATTAGGGCCGACCTAACACTTTCTCATTTTGTAATTCTTTTCTTTAATTGTCTTCAGGGCCTACATGTACTTCCTTCTTCAATTCATTTTGTCATCTTCAAAAATTCATTTCTCCCCAACCATGAGGATCCACGTGACGTGCCACATACCACCGGAAACAACATGATGCATACTATCCATCCATGGGTGTTGTATCTGCATGCGCATTTTCCTTCATGTCCAAATACCTTCATCAATCTTGCGGTCCAAAACCCATGACTAGGGTTGACATCAATGACAACCAATCTTCCAACACTAGTCTCCCAAGGGAAACTGACACAATGGGGACCATTTATTCCTAAGGGGGGAGGACTGATCCAGTTGGATATTGGTGGCCATCCACCTTTTTCATTGAATCACCATTTTGAGCCTGTGGTTTTTATAAACCATGATATTCACCCTTTTGATGGGGAATGTAATGTAATGTCATCTTCATTTGTTAATTTCAGTCATCATGTAATGATTTCCTAGTGGTCTTATGTACATTCCTACAACATAGCATTAATGCACTGAATCCCATTAGAACTCTGCAGTTAAGCATGCTAATGCTAGAGTAGTACTGGGATGGGTGACTGCCCGAGAAGTCCTAGTGGTTTACATGCCTATGGCATTTTATAAACATAGTCCAATTTAACCCACATGCATCATGGGAATTGTTCTCCTCTCACTCTCTCATATATAAATGAGGTGAAGGAGGCCCTTAAACATGCAATGGAGTGTGATGTAAATATTGTTGCGAATGAAGCATAGCCAACATCTCTTTCTTTTTAGAAATAGGCTACCCCATTCTACTAGTTTGTGTTCTATAGTGTTTTTCTCTCTTGTTCATTAATATAGGATTTTTTTCACTATATTTCCATGTTCTTTGCATTATCTCTATTTATATCCATGTTATATATCGGTTATATTTTTTTCTTCATGTCATTCTCAAAATAATCTGGATCAAGCATTCATGGAGGAGAGGTTAAAATTTGGAAACCATGATGTAATAAAAGGATCCACTCTGCCATAGAACCATGGTCTTTCCTCTAAAACTTGTTGGTAATATTCAAAGTTTCCTTGGCATTTTGTAATCCAAGTGGAATGAATCCATTGACTAAGATTTGTTTCTGATGGCCAAAAGCCATTAAATTGACAAATCACAACCTGAGATTGGTAGGTTGTGGGGTGGTAATGAAATATCCCTTGATTTCTCCACAATGTAGACATTGGGAAGAAGAGTTAGTGCATCTGATTTAGATGATTTTATTTGAACTGCATTTTTGAAGGAATGAGGCTTTATGGAGGAAGGTGCTTCATTACCATTGCCCCTCCACAAAGGCATAAAATGAGAGAAAGATTCAAATCCTTACAAATGTTTTAATCCTACAACAAGCATTGGTTAGCACATTGCTTAACATTGAAGAGTAGTAATTGTTAGTCCACATGGATCCCCTCTTTAAAATTTAATTTTTTCTTTAAATCCTCAATGGAATTGGAGGATTTCACCCAAAAGGTGATGGTCTTCCCCAATAGAGACTTCACCATGATTTGATATCTCCATTGGAGGTTGAAAACTTGAACATAGATTTAGTTGTGCATATTGAAAACAACATGACTGCCAAACATTGTGCGATCAATATGATTTACCTTCATAAACATGGAAAGTGTCAAACACTCTATTGTGGATGGTGATGAGGATGAGGGGTGTAACATCGTCGACCACCCATGTTGGGCCATGCTACTCCAGAAAACATATTTATTCTCTGCTCAACATACTATAATATACCCAACATCCAACTAAGTTATGCCACATAATTTTTTTGAACTGCATGCAATTAAAACATATACACACAGAACTCTTGCAAAACTTTATATATAAAATGTAAGCATACAAATACATTCTGTAAATGCATGGATTCATACTGAAATAACATTAAACATATACCATCAATACCCATAAATATAAAGGCAATTATAACCACACATAGGATAAACCCATAAAAATAAACACATAAACAATAATGCAACATGTTAATTTATCACACAATTGACACTTATCTTGGTAAGAATATCACCAACTGCATCCAGACCTTCCATGAACCTCCCAGCTTTAGACCACATTGATCATCATTCTCAGTAGTGGGTCACCCCAAGCTGCGACTAAACTCCACCCGGGTAAAGGGATTCCTAACCAGGCTAGCGGATCATGGACAACAGGAAAGACTCTGTCACAGGTGCCAACTAAAAATAACAACCTAAAGTCCCTCATTCCCCACATGCATGTCCCACCCCATGAAGTGTGCCCCTTCTCTACTCAACAGTCCTTTGGCTGCCCCACTTCCTTTCCGAGCTTCAACAACAGGTCGGATAGGAAGTCTCAGAGCCTTGTAGCTAGAGTGTAACACCTTTAGGAAATCAATTCCCCACAATTCTCTCACCCAGAGAGAAATTTCTCATGGGCCTGACAACCCACCTCTTCAATATCCCACGGTATTGACAACCCGCTTCTTTAGTACGAATCCCAAGCTAACCAGGTACACCAACAAGTATTGATATAGATATAGGATCAAGTACAGTGACATGAATGTATGAAGGACAACTGAGTGAGTGAGTGAATGATCCTCGAATCATTGAATGGATGAATGAATGAATGAAATGAACTAAGTCCAAACTATATGTATGCATGTCCCCAACTTGACACTTGTCATGTTGGGAGCTACTTTGGCCCACTTGTCCCCATCCTTAGAACTTAGGATAAAATAATTATCCATACTTTATGCTTAAGAAATATTAATATAATATTCCTTTTTGGCTTAAGCTCCCTATCTTAGCCCCTTTTTCTTAACTTTTAGCCACCCCCTTTCCCTAACTAGTGGAGTTTAGTCCCCCATACTCTTTTATCATGGTCGGTCTATGCACATCGATGTATTTTATATTAATTATGAGACATATACAAAAATAGGTTCACTGGCCTTTAACATCTAGGATCTTCGGCCTAATCATCACAAAACTGGCTCACCAGCCTATAAAACACAATATATACACAAAGTCTCCCTGGCCTCAAAATTGTGCGCACTTAAGTTGTTGTGCGCGATATCCTGGAATGTGCACACTTCCTCATTTTACTACGCAGTACAGGCGTACACTATACCATGGAAGGTGCATACAAAAATGATGTCAAACAACTCACTAGCTTAAGTACATTTGTGTTTACATTTACAATTGGGTTCAGCCTAGGGATATTACAATCCCCTCCCCTTATTTATGCACTGTCCTCAGTGCATTATGTACACATATACAACAAAATTTCAAAAGTCCTAAAAAATATGTGGGTATTCTTCCTGCATTGCATCCTCATTCTCCCAAGTAGCGTCCTTAGGACCATACTAGGTCCATTGGAAATTTACAAGCCCTATGGATCTATTCCGGAGCTATTTGATTTTCCAGTCCAAAATGCGTACCAGATGCACTTGGAAAGCACCTTCTTGCTCCACCTAAATCACATTCCAATCAATAACATGATTAACATCAGGTATATATTTCTTGAGCAATGATACATGTAATACATTATGAACAGACATAGATGCATGCAATGTAATCATATAAGCTACTGGACCAATCCTCTTTAGGATTTATAACGAGCCACAATAGCGAGCTTCCAACTTTGAACAATTTCCCAACTTCATGGAACTTCTATTGGCTTTCACTTTCAAGAATACATGGCCCCCAACTTTAAATTCCCTGTGAGTTTTTCCCTTATCATCATAGTTTTTCTGCCTGTCTTGGGCAGCCTTTAAATTTTGTTTTATTTTCACATTTTCTCCTCCATTTCCCTGAGTAAATCTGCCCCAACCATTGCTCTATCTTCTAGGTTATCCCATCTTACGAGTGTGTTTCTCTTTCTACCATAAAGTGCCTCAAATGGGCTCATCTTTAGAGATGCTTGGTATCCATTGTTATAAGCAAAATCTACTAAGTGTAGGTAGTCTTCCCATTTTGATGGTTTAGCCATCACATACATCCACAACATATCCTCAATCACTTGATTCACCCTCTTTGTTTGTCCATCTAATTCTGGATGATTAGTTGTACTAAAATTCAAATTTGTTCCAAATCCTTTAAATAATCCCTTCCAAAATTTTGAGGTAAATTTTGGATCTTTGTCAGACACAATTGTCTTGGGTATGCCATGTAATCAAGCAATTTCCCTCATATAAATATCAACAATGTTGGTTGCCTTGTGAGTGAGCTTAACTGGAATAAAATGGGAAGCTTTAGTAAGCTTATCCACGACTACCATGATAGAATCATGTTGCTTGTTTTTTCTGGGCAGTTTAGCGATGAAATCCATGGTTACAAATTCTCATTTCCACTGAAGAATCGGTAATGGTTGTAGCAAACCAACTGGGTGTCTATGCTCAGCCTTTGCCTTTTGACATTCGAAACATTTGGCAATAAAATCTGCAACTATTTTCTTCATGCCTTGCCAATAATATTGTCTCTTGACAACTGTAATAGTTTTATGATAACCTGGGTGCCCAGCATAAGGTACATTATGCATTTCTCTCAATATCAGATTTTTCAATTCATTAGAATTTAGTACATAAATTCTTCCCCTGTACATGAGAATTTCATAATTATCTAGCTTATATTCTTCAATTTTCTGTTGCAAATTACCTTATTGTAATTTTTCCACTAATTCTCTATATTGCAAATCTATTTTTGCAGCCTCCAAATTTTTGTCTTTCAAATCTGATTGGTACATGTTAATGTTTGTAGCATGCAATTCATGCACTCTTATGCTGAGCGCATCAACCACTTTGTTCTCTTTCCCCTTGATATGCTTTATATCAAAGTCATATTCACTTAGAAACTCTAACCACCTTCTTTTCCTAACATTTAGAGTTGGTTGATCAAATAAATATTTCAGACCATTATGGTCTATCCTCAGCTCAATCCTTTTCCCCATGAGGTAGTGTCTTCATTTCCTCGAGGCATGCACTATGGCTTCCAACTCTAAATCATGAGTGGCATGTTTTCTTTCATGCTCCTTCAACTTCCTTGATTCATAACATGTGAATGAGGACTCCACCAAATCCTTCTTTATATACAGTTGTGCATACAATGAATTCTTCATTTGGGTTTGCAATCCTTAGTATTGGACCACTTGTTAATAATTGTTTCAAGTGTTGGAAACTCTTTTCACAATCCAATGTCCACTGAAAATTCACACCCTTCTTTTGCAAGGAAGTGATTGGGTGTGCAATCTTTGAGAATCCTTCAATAAATCTCCTATAGTAGCCTGCAAGGCCCATGAATGATCTAACCTATGTCACATTCTTTGGCACTAACCATTCTCTAATGGCTTCTATCTTCTCAAGATCCACTTGTTAAGCCCTAATATTGGCTCATTACCCCTTAATTGGGGCATATTATATTAGTAATGTTATTTTATTTATGTCAGCTTTAGGCCATTAGTTGTAATTATACCTCCTAGTCTCCTATATATACCAAGGAGACATTTTCATTTTGAATCATCTTGTACTTGAACATTTAAGTGGGGTAAAAGGAGTTTGCACCCTCAAAGAGGCTTATTATCTGAAATTATCTCTTTTTCAAGGCATTGAGTACTTTTTCTAAGGTTTTTCTATGTTATATTGATGTTTGGTTCCTAACATATGGTATCAGAGCTCAAGGTCTTGGGGTTTCGCTGCTACATCTGAGACACAGTGGAATTTTTGCTATAACTTTTTTTCTACAATGTTTTAGAAGGAAATTCTTGTAGGATATTTAGTATACGGATCAAGGTACGTTGGGTTCAAAATTTATCTCCTGATACCTTATACTTTCGGAGATACAGCCTATACAAGCTAGGGTTTTGGAATCATCCTGAACTAATTCATTGCAACATTTTCTCTATAAAAAAAAATTTGTAACGTTTCAGACCCTGAACTCTAGAGGATATTTACAGAAATTAGAAAAGTATATTTGGTAAAACATTCAGCTTCTGGGTCATCTTAAATTTGTATATACACCTTGTGTAAGATAGGGTATCTGACTAGTCCTATTGACTAGTCTCAAGAAGGTGTTCCAGGTAAAACAAGCATAACTTATTCCTAGAGTATCCAAATTGAGTGGGACTAGTTTCATTGGATCATGGACAGTCTGTAGTATTTCTGGTGCGAGTTTCAAAATTTTATATCAATTATTTTGGGCGGGGCACGCTATACAAGTGGGATCTCCTGGAAAGGCCAAAAATCGGCTAGTTGTGGGGAAGTTACCGTAAATTCCACTTGGCACATCCAATTTTATCAGACTTGTGGAATTACACAGAAGAAATATCATAGAACTACATAAAATAAATTTTCATACCCAGAAGGGCCGAAACTTGGGAGATACAACAGAAGAAATATTGTCTAGCAGAACCACCTCAAAATCAAGGTTCAAAAGTGATACTTGGCCAACATTCCACCCAAATAGGGAACTTCTACACCAACTAAGCCTCCAGAAAATCCTACTTGGACTCTTGATGAAGGTGAAGAAATGTGTAGGGATCTAAATGATTTACAAAAGAAGATAGTAACAAAAGATGAACTACAAGAGATGATGGATTCAATGGAAGCTAAGTTGGATACTAAGATGGATGGTTTAAAAGGGGAGATCATGGAAGTATTGAAAAAAATTGTAACAGAGAAGACACCTGAAAGTGAAAATGCATCCCATGAAATTCATGGTGAGGACACAAGGAAGGTGAATCAAGAATGGAGAAACTCCAACTTTGGTTTGAATACCAACCATGTTCCTAAGATTGATATGAGGAAGTTTTATGGCAAGGACCCAATCACATGGATACTTCAAATGGAGCAATTATTTGATCTCCATAATGTGCTACATACACAAAAGGTACAAATTGCTTCTTTATATTTAGAACCGAATCAATTTGTATGGTATCAATGGTTTTATTCTCGCAAATCACTCGTCACTTGGACAATTTTCACAGAAGAAATGATAGCACACTATGAGGATACAAGGAGCAATACCTTCTTTAGCCAATTGATAAATCTCAAGCAAAAGGATTTAGTTACCGACCACATTGAGAACTTCCAAAGATTGAATATAAAGGTAACCAATATTCCAGATGAACACTTGATTGATGTATTCATAGGAACTTTAAAGGATAACATTCAACATGAG
>ML805938.1:160968-178685 GCA_009831015.1 Picea engelmannii | reverse complement strand
CATTTTCATTTTGAATCATCTTGTACTTGAACATTTAAGTGGGGTAAAAGGAGGTTGCCCCCTCGAAGAGGATTATTATCTGAAATTATCTCTTTTTCAAGGTGTTGAGTACTTTTTCTGAGGTTTTTCTATGCTATATTGATGTTTGGTTCCTAACACCACTATTATCCCATCCTTTGAAATTATATGTCCCAAATAATGAATTTTCTTATGATAAAATGAGCACTTGATTAATTTGGCATACAATTGATGCTCCCTTAATACTTGTAACACTATCCTCAAATGATTCTCATGCTCTTCTTCTGACTTGGAATATACAAGGATTTCATCCAAAAAGACAAGGAGAAACTTCTCTAAATATTATCGGAAAACACCATTCATTAAGCACATAAAAACAACTGGTGCATTTGACAACCCAAATGGAACCATTGTAAACTTTGACTGTACCATTCGCATGTGGGTGGTATGGAGTGCTCTTCTGATGTTGAACTTCAAATTCCCGAGTCAAGGCTTCAATAGTTTTCTTGATGAAGTGTGTTCCTTGATCACTCATGAGGATCTTCGGGCATCCAAATCTGGTTATGATATCCTCAAAGATGAACTGTGCAACTATGGTTGCACTATAGTCCTTAACTACTCTTTCTTCTACCCATATGGTCAAATAATCTGTCACAATGATAATGTATCTCTCTCATGTGCGCCTTCCTGGTGGGTTAATAGGTCCCACAAAGTCAATGGACCACTTTTCGAATACCTGTAATGTTAATTGCAGTGCCAAAGGCATCTCATCCCTTCTAGATGACTTTCCTACTCTTTGACATACATCACAAGCTCTATAGTATTCCTTAGCATCCTTATGTAAAGTAGGCCACCAAATGCATGCTCTGAGAACCTTCTGCATTGTTTCTTTCCCTGCATAATGTCCTCCTGCGATGCCTTCATGCGCTTCTGCAAGAATCAATGGTCTTTCTACCTCCATAACACATCTCCTCAAGATCTCATCTAGTCCCATCTTATACAACTGCCCATCTATAAGTTGAAATTCGGATGCACAGACTACCATCTGTTTCTTCTAAATAAATGTGTACTCGCAAGGTGCCATTCCTATGGACATGAACTGAACTATCGCGGTGAAGTGATCATCGACTTTTCTGATGGCCAACAATTGTGCATCTGGAAGTGTATCCTCTAGACTAGTAGGTTCCTCTCCATGTTCCAACATGGATAAGTGGTCAAGTCCTTTATTCATTCTTCCTGGCTTAACCACAATTTCAAAATCATACTCCTAGAATAGTAGTAGAAATCTACATATTCTTCCCCCCAACACTGGCTTGTTGACTAATTACTTCAATGCAGAGTGATCAGTGAACATCTTAAAATGTCCTCCCAACAAATAGTGTCTAAATTTTTGCAATGCATATACCATATTCAAGCCTTCTCTTTCAATCGTAGTATAGTTCCTTTTAGCTGTAGAAAGCTTCCTTCTAGCAAAGGTTATAGGGTGGTCAATGTCTCCTGCACTCGGTTATGCTAAAACTACTCCTAATGCAATGGACAAAGCATCGACATGGACATTGAACTCCTTACTCCAATCTGGAAAAACCAAGATGGGCATAGTGACCATTTTCTGTTTAAGTGTGTCGAAGCTCTGTTGGCATTCTTCTGTCCATTGGAACTTGTTATCTTTCTTTAAGAGCTTCTCCATAAGTGTTGTTATCTGTGCATACCCCTTAATAAACTTCCTATAGTATCTAATGTGCCCCAATGCAGTGCACAGTTGTCTAGATAAAGTGGGAGGAGGTAGATCAACAATGATGGCAATCTTGGAAGGATCCACCAACAATCCATGCTTACACACAATATGTCCTAGAAGCACTCAAAAGGGTGAAAAGAAAATACACTTTTTCAGATTCAGGGAAATCTGATATTGCCTACACTTATCTAACATCAATATCAAACATTCAATGTGGTCTTTCAGTAGGCTAAAGACCATCCAATCATCAAAATAAGCTTCCAAGAACTTGTGTAAGAAGTCCTTAAATGCTTCGACCACCACCCTGGAAAATAAGGCTGGTGCATTCTTCAAGCCAAATAGCATCACTGTGTACTGGAAAGAACCCCATTATGTTGCAAATGTGGTCTTATGTCAATCTTCCTTAGCGATCGTGATCTGGTGATACCATGAAAATCCATCTCTGAATGAGTAGACCTCTTTTCCTCCTACATTATCTAGAATTTCATTGGTAAAGGGTGTGGGGAATGGATCATGTAGACATGCATCATTCAGTTTTCTTAGATCTACAAAAATTTTGATTTCTCCTGTCTTCTTATCTTGAACCACCATAGGGATAATCCACTCAGATTATTCAACAAGTTCTATGATTCCTGCTTCCAACATTCTATCTAATTCAATCCTAACTTTATGCTTGTATTTGGGATTCAGTTTGTAAGGTCTCTTCTTGATAGGTCTTTCATCTGGTCTCAGAGGGATCTTCATTTCTCCCATGGTTCCTTTAATACCCTTCATGTATGTGAAATTGGTTGGAAACAAGTCCTAATATTCGTGCAGTAGCTCTGTCATCTTGCTAATAGTAGCATCATCCCAATAGTCTCCAACATTTTCTAATTTAGGTGTTTTCTCTGTTCCAATATTAACCTTCTTAATTTTAATGGGTTGTCCAATAAAAGGTAATTCAATCCTAGGCCCTTCTATGTCTCTGTGACCTTCAGTTTCTACAATGTTTACATCTCTAGGGTCATCATCCTCATCAGCATTGATATTATAACATCCCTGTAACTGTTGAAGAGGTGTAGTCCATTCATCTTCTTCTTGCTCAAACGGGAATTTAGGTGTCTCCTCAAATACTTTTTGTCTCATAATTTGTAAATCATGATCTACTGTAGGGTATTGACTTCCAAATAAAAATGCATCTATAAAGTTATGAGTCATTCCATACCAGTCTGTAGTGATGAGGCGTTGTTCTACTTGAAGATACCAGTTGATAGGTGTGGTATCCAAGGTGTTAATGAACTTATGCACCCACTGTTCTTTAGGAGTGTTGCTCCATTCTTCCTCACAACTTCGCATGTGGTCCTTAGGACAACTTTGACCTGTGTATCGAACTTCACATCCTTCTACTTGCTCTGAAAAGAGAACTGTCAATAATGTGTGACATTGTACCCACTCCATGATGTTGCTCTTATGTTCTCCCCACCATCTAGATGGTGTGGCTTTCAAGGCTTCATCCAGTGCCAACATCCTCTGTTGTACTAGTACAATTTTCTCAAATTCAACTACAAATGTCTCTAAGTGATTTAAACCATCAAATGTTGGAATATTACTTACTTTTGTGCCAATCCATCAAACTTCTCTGGTCAATCTGGCACATCGCTATGTGGAGAATTCATACATTCTATTCTGCCAATTTTCCAAGGCTTCTTATGAATCTGATGAATATGCACTTTCACTTCACCAACTGAGATTTCCATCTTCTATAGGATTAATGTAATCCTGTTGTCTTGTTGTCAGTTTGTAAATGTTCTCTAGCCCATATGCGCAGTCTTCTTCCCTGATAGATTCGGTGTATCTGTGACCTTCATCTGGTTCTAGAGGTGCAATGAATTTAAGGCCATTACCCTCAAATGTCATTCTTCTCTTCTTTAGGTCAACAACAGTCGAATTGTTGAAAGCCCAATCAATTCCTAACAGTGCAGGATAGGGACACCTATCATCAACAATTTCAATCACCTCAAAATCTACAAATGTCCTTATCCCATCGATGTCTACAGGGACCTAGTCTTCCAAAAGGGCTCACCGCCTACTAATTATCCATCCTGAGCCTAATAGGAGAGTAAATCAATCTAGGTTTTCCCAACAGTGCCCAAGTCTACTTCGTCGTAACATTAACTTCTGATCCTAAGTCGAGGACCACGTAGTCCACATCATAGTCTCCAATATGACCACTAAGGTGTAATTTCTTGTTTGTTCTTATTTTCCTTGATACTTGGTTCACATCTCTACTCAACATAGGGTCTATTCTCCCAATTTCATACTGTCTTACTAGGTGTTGTAATTCTTGTATAGCCTTTTCATATTTAATCAAATTGATACATGTGTATAAAAATTCCATGAGCTTGCTTACCTCTTTTCCTTGTCTAGCTAGGGCAGATTGATCAAATGATGGTGGCATTTCGCATTCCCTTACTTCTGGTTGTACCTTAGATTAATAAGCTTGTTCTTCTAAAAATTATTTCCTTGCTTCTTCAAAAGTATGCCTCTCTCTCCTTGGATCAAACAACTATGTCTTCTCTGCAGCTCTCTTGATCCCTGATCCTTCTGCAGTCTTTCTTGGGGTCACTCTATCTTCTCTTGTAGCAACGCCTCCTCTAGTAATAAAAATGACTCTAGGGTCTTCACCACGAGGTTCTATTGATATCAATTGAACTTGATGGTTTCCTTCTTGTCTCTCCCGAAGTTTGGATAACAACGCTGGAAAATCTTCAATGACATGGTCGAACGAATTACAGTAGTTGCAAGTGGTACAAGGGTTCTGACAATTCCTTGCCAAATGTCCTGGTTGTGCGTAGTTATAACAAATAATCTGACCTCTACCTCGACCCATACCTCCACCTCATCCTCTTCCTTTGAATCCACCACGAGGGTTGAAGTTTCCTCTTCCTCGGGAGTTGAACTGTGCATTATATCCTTCTCGTTGTGTTTCTCCTTGAATTCTATATGTATCACTTGATCTTTCATGCAAGAGATCATAATCCCTACAAGTCTTCTCATCATGTCTCACAGACTTACAAAATGTGCAGTAAATATTGGTAGGTGTCTGGACATATTTTTGCATATAATAACATTCACCAAGGCGATGTCTAGTTCTACATACCTCGCAGCAGGGTACAATAGCCTGCTTCAATGGAGTAGGTGCTCCAGAGGCCAAGTATTCATGAAATAGGGGACAATGCTCTTTGTCATGGCCCTCTAATTTACATCTGATGCACCATATATCTTCTATTTTCTCTTTTCCTTTATCTTTCTTCATATCCTCGACCTGTAAGGATAAACTAGTTAGCTGATTCAAAATTTGACTCATACCTGGGC
This sequence comes from Picea engelmannii, assembly GCA_009831015.1. Classification (NCBI taxonomy): domain Eukaryota; kingdom Viridiplantae; phylum Streptophyta; class Pinopsida; order Pinales; family Pinaceae; genus Picea; species Picea engelmannii. The sequence goes on along the minus strand of ML805938.1, from coordinate 173,578 downwards.
TGGATTCTCTAGAGGGGTTGCTTCTAGTTTCATAGAGATCTCCAATTCTTCAGCCTATGAATCGACTTTTTGTTTCATCATAGGAACTCTGATATGTGGCAAGAGAGAAGCGATGAACCATTCTTTTTTATGTTCGTCTGGAATCTTAAAACTCAGTCGACCTGTCAAAGTCTTAAACCTCTGATCAAACTCCTAAACAGGTTCAGTTACCTTCTGCTTGATTTCTTTCAACTCTGTAATGCATTGTGAATACGACTTAGGTTTCTTGAATTCTTCACTCAATGTCATATTGATAGCATTAGACAGTTTAGGTTGTCCGGGTCCTGAAACAAACTTCATATACCAATTCAGAGCGCGATCCCTCAAGGTAGTACTAAATTGATTTCTCTTAATAGCTTCATCAGTAACTTACTTAATGCTCCAAACAACTTCGCATAAGAACTAGTGTTGATCAGGATCTTCAGATCCATATCCTCTAAAGATAGGTAACCTCATTTCTTCTGCCATAGATCTTCCTTGGTTTCTCGACTGAGTATGTGCTAAACTATTGGTAACAATACTCTCACTGCTCTGGTTACTCTGGTTACTTAATGCTTCTAAAACAACAGGAGGAGTAATAGTACTTAGTTCGACAGTAGGTGTAGTTCTTGAAGTTTCTGGCTCTCCTTGGCGAAGTTATTCGGTCTATAATTCCTCTGTTCTTGCGGACTTTGAATGCTCTTCGTCTGTTAGATCTTCTTCTTCTCCATTGTAGAATCCCTCGTCTCCGTAGTTTTTATTAAATAGGTTCACAAGAGGAACCTCCATGAATGATCTCCCACTGGACGTGAGTCCTATCTCTGTGTCAGTGTCGTTGTCCAAATTTTTGAACATTAGCTTCACTGTATCTTCAGGATATTCTTCTCGTGCAATAACATCTTAATCCTCATCTTTAAAAAGTGTACGAACTTTCCTCTAGGTCCCTTAAAGAAATACCTCTCTGCTTGACTATACGATTCAACTCTGTCAATGGAAAAATCAGTAATGTACCCTCCAATAGTGTTATCAAACCAGTGATCCACTGCTCTAGACACATCGTTGTCAACTCTCTTGACCTTCTTGATTAGCGTCGTTGTCCAAACCACAATTGTTCTAGATCTGATCTCAAACTAGGTATCTTCTAATCTGGCTAACCACTCGTATAGCTCTTTATGAATTCCTCCAAAGAAAATGTCATGTATGTCGGTGAATATGTACCTTCCCAGCCAATCTTCTGTACTAATGCTAGGATTCTTGTTCTAGGCTACAACAAAGTCATTTTCTTGTTCTTCTATCCACTTTTTAATTTCTTTCTTCGATGGAAACCACCTTGACATTCCCTCAAAAATATCCCGGTCCCGACAACAAAACCATTTGTTGGCACAGGGGAGAACCTAGGGTTCAACTCTTACAGTGCACCAACAAGCCCTAACTACTAGCCCTTTAGGCAACACCTACAAAGTAGATGCAGTCTCACCTAAAGTAGAAATAGGGGGTTGCAGGACACATGTGTCTCCAACCAAAGGAAATGCAAAGTGGATCTCGGACAACAACACACAAAATCAAGATATTCTTTACCCTTCCCAAGCTTACTTCGCAAGTTATATCTCTGATCTAGCACAATAATGTAGTAACAGTATCTCAGTAGAAAATAACACAACATCAATCATAAAGAACAATAAGATATACGTGGTTCACCCTCTCCCTAGGGCTACGTCCACGGAACTTCGTTTCTTGATATATTATATGAAAACATACACTTCTATCTGCAAACTTAGCTTGTAGATCTCTCTCACTCTCTTTCTCTCTTTCTCCCCCCTCCCTGTGCACCCAGCTGCAGGGTTGATCTTCCCACCCAGCTGAATATCTTACAATACAGACTCGATATTGCTCTCAACAATAGTAATCAACAATGAACAACAACAATCCTAGTATCAACAAACCAACTTAGAATGACTGAATGAACGAACCCTCCCAAGTCTTCTAGACCTTTATTTATACATTACATAGCAAAATTCTAGGTGTCAAAACCCTAGATCCAAAATCCTAGGTGCCTAAACCCTAGGTCAACTTGACCAGTGCTTTCAGGTCTTCGCCAGCCTGTCTTTCCTTCTTTTCCGTGAGGTGCTCCAAAGCACTCGTTGATGTCTTTTCCTGCTTGTTGAGTTATCCATGATCCCTTTTCTTTGCTACTTTATATTCATCGATCTTATCTTCCAATGGATAGCATTTCCTTTACTTCTCTCCTTCTTTTCTTCTTCTTTACTCACTATGACCCCTCCTTGGTTTATGTGCTTTCCATGTAGTTTGTACTTCACTTTTCTTCCTTAATCTTCACTTCCTTCCATAACCAAGGGCCAATACTTGTCCTAAAGGCGGTCTTGTTGATATCTTCCTCTTTAATCCTTACCTGATGATATCCTGACCTGAGATCTATCTTTGAAAATATATTTTCATCCTTCAATTGATCAAAGAGATCATCAATCATTGACAGAGGATACTTGTTCTTTACAGTCACTTTATTCAACTGTCTGAAATCAATGCAAAATCTTAATGTTCCTTCTTTCTTCTTCACGAACAAGACTAGGGCACCCCAAGGTGACACACTTGGGCGTATATACCCCTTCTTCAGAAGTTCTTCAAGCTACATTTGCAACTCCTTCAACTCTGGTGTACTCATTCTATAAGGAGTCTTTGACACTGGAGTTACTCCAGGCATTAAATTTATAAAGAAATAAATATCTCTCTTTTGGGGTAGTCCTGGTACCTCCTTGAACACATCTTCAAAATGTTCCAAGACTGCACGATCTTCCAAATTTGGCACCTTATCTTTAGGTGTCTCTTCCATATGATATGTACACATTTGACACCCTTTTTTGTAACATTTCTTCAGCTGCAATGCTGAAATTTCTATGATGGTTACTACCTTGGGAATTCCCTACACTTTCCTTAGGTTCCCTTCGTCATCCAAGAAAGTAAATGCCTTGTTATGACAGTCTAGGATAGCATGGTACTGGTCCAACCAATCCATCCCAATTATAAATTCATAGGAACCTAAAGGAAATATGTTCAAATCTACCCTGGTGTTCAATCCATTCATGTCCATAAGACATGACCTAACCATCTCATTAACTTTTCTTTTGGTTTCAGTAGACAGCTGCACCAACCAAGATTTTCCATGCTTGCTTCTTGGAAAATGAAAACTTTCCACCATCTTAGGATCTATATAATTATGTCTAGTTTCTTAATCAATTAAATAGAAATGGTTTGGTTGTTGATCATACCTTCCACTTCAATCATATGTGACCGATACTCTGCTTACTTGTTGTCTAGGGCTGCATAGATCCTTGGTACATTTCTTCCCATGGCCACCATTGTTTTAGCTTGTTGTGCATTGTGAACAATCCTCATTTTTTTCCCCTCTGTGAGGACAATATCTGAACATATGATCTCCTTTACAACCCCAACATTGAATAGGCAGTTGCCTTGGCCTTTGACCCCCTATCTCAATCGTTCTAGGTTCTCTAGAAGTTGGTTGTCCCTAAGGGTTATTTCCGAAGAATAGTGTCTTAGTTCCCTTATTCCTCTGATCCATCTTGAATTTATTTTTGTCTTCCCAAGATTTTTGGAAAGTTGGCCTTGATTTTTGTTGATCATATAGGCATTTATCTCGCCTTATGGTCTCCTCCAATGTCTTGGGATCATCATATTGTATTTTGTCACTGATGAATGATGACAATCCACTCAAATACCTTTGAATCTTAATTGTCTCATCCTTGATGAAAGAAACATACTTCAACAGTTCTAAAAACATTCTCTCATATTCATCTATGGTCATACTCCCAAGTTTGAGTTCAAAAAACTCTTTCATTTTCTTATCATAGTATCTCTTATTCAAGTATTTCTTCTCAAAATACTTCTTGAATTGTCTCCAAGTAACACTTTCTCTTTAATGTGTTGCACTTGCACAAGCTGATCCCACCACATGGATTCCTTTCCTTTGAGTTGATAGATATCAATTCTTCCTTCTTCATGAGATGAATAATTATGCAATTGAAAATACTTTCTCATGCCCAACAACCATGTCTCTGCATCTTCATCCTTCTTGTGCTCACCATCAAATTTAGGAGGTTTGATTTTGTTCATCTCCTCGAAGATCATCCACCCTAGACCTCATATGCTTCCTAAAAGGGGATGGACTTGAGATGTTGTGTTCCCTCTTATTGGAATGCCTCGAGGAGTGATGATGATGTTTGCTGACACTTCTAGTTCTTCTTTTCTCATCAAGAAACTTGTGACTTCCTAATTTGCTTGAGCCACTCTCCTTATCCAATTTATTTTCTATTTTGTTCAAGCTCTGCATTAACTTCATGTTGAAGTCCTCTTGCTGCTACTTAGCTCTCATAAGCCTTTCATTATCATCTTTATGGCTATGGACATCCTTCTGCAAATTTTTAATGGTCTCTACCATATTCATGTTTTCAGCCCTTCCTTCTTCATATCCATTGGAGTTTCTTCATTCAATGCCCAAATGGACATCCATCCCTCTAATATCATCTTCCTAGATGAAATTCCCCTATGAATATTCCATTCCTATAGACTCTCGGTTGATCCCGATCTGATCTAGTTGTTTTTAACTCTGCAAAATGTGCAACCAACAAAACTTTGTCAGGCTAACTATTTCAACAATTTCATGAAAATATGAACCATTATGGTTCAATAATATATCAGAATTATTTCTTTTGATTTCCTAGAAAATTAAATTCCTAGATCGATTTTTTGGGTGAATATTTATATTCTATTTTCCAATACCTTTCCAACGCTTTCTCCCATGCTCAATTCAGAGTCTTGAGCAGAAAGTTATGGTTATTTGAAAATTGCCCATTACTTTTTCTATTCACTCTTCAACTTGATGCAACTATGCGCTGTAATTAAGTATTTTTGCACATACTCCATTGGAGTTTTCATGGAATATCCATTGGGTTTATTCATATACATATTCTAGACACCCTGTCCAAGTTTCATCTTTATCTGGGTTTTGGGCTGCTAGTTACAGCCTACTGAAGTTCTAGGCCAATTTGTGGTTTTGGTCTAGAATGCTACATGTACCTTCTTTGCCATATTAAACAATTTTAACATGCCCAGAAATTTAATTTGGCTCTAATATTGTCTTCTATGGTTCAATATATTTCCATTGACCACTCATGCGCCTCAATCTGATTCCAGAGCATAAAGTTATGGCTCTTTGAAGTTAGTTGGGTCTTAAAATTTACCCTCCACTGTTTGTGTTGTAACTTTCTCATAAAAACTTCGTTTGACGAATGATTTACACCATTAGAAATCTCTCTTTGAGCTCTTTTATTTGAGCTGCAAAGATACAATGTACCTTGTTATACTCTACTCTCGTGGTTTTTGAGTGGCTAAAAATGTTTTTAAGGGCCTAAAAAACAGACTGCAAAAAGATGACGTTCAAACAGTGTAAAATGTTGTGGAAATTCGCTGGTTTTTTGTTGTTGTTCGTCATCCAAACGAATTCGTGTGTAGAAATTTCAACCTGTACACCCATATTTAGCATGCGCAACAACACCACAAGGTAAATCATGCTCCGTGCACCTATAACCATTGTGCGTCACTTCTTTGTCGTGCTAATAACTGGCACGCACTACTTTTGTGTCACACCAATATCCACCACACAAAATTTTGGTTGTTGCACTATTACCTGTTGTCCGTAATTTTTGTATGGCACACTGATATTCCATGTGCATTTAACTTTATCTGCTACACTATGCCAAAGTTTAGTACGCCCCCATCATGCACCAATACTCTGCGTGCACCATTAACTAAACTGTCGTGCGACAACACAAACCCACATCACGCGTGCACCAACAAAATTCCTCTGTGCTATGCCAATATTGCACACACCACACGCGTCATTATTATGTGTGTGCAAACCACGTGCACCTTATTATGCGTATACAGACCACGCAATGCTAAATTTTAGCGCGTTCACCTGCATGTCAACATTTTTCCATGCGGCGACAAAATTTAGCACGCCCACCCGCACATTAACATTTTTCTACACGGCACCAAAATTTAGCACGGTCACCCGCACACCAATATTTTTCCGCGCGGCGCCAAAATTTTGGTGTGTGCACCCGCACACCAACATTTTTCCGCGCAGTGCCAAAATTTAGTGCACACGCCAACAATTTTCTGTGCAGCGCCCAATTTTAGTGCACCCACCTGTGCACATTGATTTTTGTGCACATCAATTCCTCATGAATTCCACTGCATAAATTGGGGATTTTTCTTAACTTTTCCCAATTTTTTACCATAGACATTCTGCAACTATGAAATTTGTTCAATTTCATCTCGATAACACCAGTTCAACCTCTGCAACAACAAATCCTTGTGGGTCGACATTTCTAGAACGATTTTTTCCCAAGCTCAATTCACGAATTGAGAATTTTAATCAACTAATTCCGCTCCATCTGTCATAGCTTCACCGTAACTTCATATTCGACCAATTCCAAGTCTGAACTTGCTAGAAAAGATATTAAATCAATAATATCTCACCACTTGGCCGAATTTCACGCAATTGTTGTTAATTTTTACCATGGACGCTCTGCAACCTGAAATTTGGCCACTTCAAAATTAATCCTCTGTGAAATTTCGCTTCAAGTCAAGTTGCTCGGCCCATCCAGGCTCAGTGTTGAAAATTGAAGATCTTATACCATATTGTAACATCCCCCACCACCCATGTCGAACCATGCTACTCCAGGAAATGTTTATATTCTCTGCTCAATATACTGTAGCATAACCATCATCCAACTGAGCTATGCCACATAATTTTTTTGAACTGCATGCAATTAAAACATATACACAAAAATTTTGCAAAACTTTATATATAAAACGTAAACAGACAAATACATTATGTAAATGCATGGATTCATACTGAAATAAAAGTAAACATATACATGCATCATATATAGGAAATACCCATAAATATAAAGACAGTTATAACCACACATAGGATAAACCCATAAAAATAAACACGTAAACAATAATGCAACATGTAAATTTATCACACAATTGACACTTATCTTGGTAAAAATATCACCAACTGTGTGCAGACCTTCCACGAACCTCCCTGACTTAGACCACATTGCTCATCACTCTCAGCAGTGGGTCACCCCTGAGTTGGGACTAAATTCCACCCGGGTAAAGGGATGCCTAACCAGGCTAATGGATCATGGACAACAAGAAAGACTCTGTCACAGGTGCCAACTCAAACTAACAACTTACAGTCCCTCATTCCCCACATGCCTATCCTACCCCAAGAAGTGTGCCCCTTCTCTGTTAAACAGTCCTTCGGCTGCCCCACTTCCTTTCTGAGCTTCAACAACAGGTTGGACAGGAAGTCTCATAGTCTTGTAGCTGAAGTTTAACACCTTCAGGAAATCAATTCACAACCATTCTCTCACCCAAAAAGAAATCGCTCACGGGCCTGACAACCCGCCTCTTCAATATCCCACAGGCCTGACAACTCGCTTCTTCAGTCCGACTCCCAAGCTAACCAGGTACACCAACAAGTATGGATACAGATATAGACTCAGGTACAGTGTCAGGAAGGTACGGAGGACAACTGAGTGAGTGAGTGAATGATCCTCAAATCATTGAATGGATGACTGAATGAATGAAAATTAATTAAGTCCAAACTATATGTATGCATGTCCCCAACTTGACACTTGTCATGTTGGGAGCTACTTTGGCCCACTTGTCCCCATCCTTGGAACTTAGGATAAAATAATTATCCATACTTTATGCTTAAGAAATATTAATATAATATTCGGCTTAAGCTCCCTAGCTTAGCCCCTTTTTCTTAACTTTTATCTCCCCACTTTCCCTAACTAGTGGAGTTTAGTCCCCCATACTCTTTTATCGTGGTCGATCTGCGCGCAATGATGCATTTTATATCAATGATGAGACATATACAAAAATAGGCTCACTGGCCTTTAACATCTAGGCTCTTTGGCCTAATCATCACAAAACTGGCTCACCAGCCTATAAAACACAATATATACACAAAGGCTCCCTGGCCTCAAAATCACGCACACTTAAGTTGTTGTGTGCGGTATCCTGGAATGTGCACACTTCCTCATTTTACTGCGCAGTACAGGCACACACTATACCATGGAAGGTGCATACAAAAATGATGTCAAATAGCTCACCAGCTTAAGTACATTTGTATTTACATTTACAATTGGGTTCGGCCTAGGGATATTACAAGGGGTCCCCAATAGGCTTGTTCCTAGTTTCCCCTACTGATTTTCCTTCCCAACAAAGAGGAGCATGGATTGCTACAACCTTAAAGGATCCATGGATGGAACCCTCATTCATAGGAAGCTTCCCTAAACAAGGCTGAGAAGCTCGATAATTATAAGGATCCCAATAACCATCGATTTGTCTAGTGAAAAGTCTATCAAGAAGACTTCCAAGGGAGCTTAGAGTTGAGACAGATCCCTCTGGTATTGAAGACAAACTATTACCACAATTACAAATTGAGTTTCTCAACTTGCCTTGACTGATTAGATTTTTTTTAATCCAAGGAATGTTTTGTGGGGAAACTCTTGGGCACTTCTCTGCATTCATGAATGGTACCCAATGCAAACTCATTAGCATTGATTATGGTAACTGACTCAACAATGACATTTAGTGAGGAATGCAATAAAGCCAATGAGCCTAAAAAATCAACCCTTATAGCTCATGTGTAAAACTCAATGCACTCATTGACTTGAGCTAACCCAAACTCAATGCACTCGACCACTAGAGATAGCTCACTAGATTAAATGATCAAATACTTACATCAAAAGATCCAACAATATTTACAAAAGCTCAAATAATTAATAAAATAATTAACTACCTAACCACAAAATACATTATAATTAAAATTATTAACCATTTTAAAATGAGCTTAAAATCATAAATAAGGTTTATGATACACATAATTTAAAAATTATTATTGATCTTGAATTTAGTTTTTAGATAAAGATAATCATCATTGAGGAATAAAAGAATGTCAATTAGTACCTTCTATATTTTAATAATTTAGAAATCATATTTACTTCTTATAATTCCTTGCACCGCCTATCTCCTTTGGCCGCCTTCTATCACCTTCACACTGGGAACAACCTCAAGGATTATGAGGAATTTAGTTTATCTGAGAGACGATCGATGGTGCAAGGTTTGACGATTGGTGCCGCCGGATATTTATCTCAATACATATTTTATAATAACAGTAAGTGAAAATAGGAGCAGGGTGGCTTCTACTTGCTTATACCTGCCTATTAAGAAAGTTATAAGATAATAGTTTTATATAGTTTAGTTTAAAGGTAAAAGTCTAATTAAATTTTATATCTGTATATGATTGCAACGTATATTTATATATAGCCAACTTTTTTTTAAGTGTATTCATTCATATCTATTGAGTAAGTTATATATAAATTTGGTATAAAACCAATTAAACATGTGTTACTTTAAAATTTTAAGTAACAAACTATTTAATATCAATTAACTAAACATTCAAAACTATCCTAACATTTCTAATTATTTGTATTGTAATATTTCATTATAAACTTTTTTATATTTCAAGTTTATTATAAAATGTTTTTTTAAATTAAGTTTTGAAAGAGTTTCTAATTTTATTTTATTTTATTATGTATTTTGTTTATATATATATATTTGTAATTGAGATTAATACAAAAATTTTATTAATATAGAATTTTGTAGATTTAATTTTTTTTAAATTATTATAATTAAATGTTATATATATATATATATATATATATATATATATATATATGTCTGAGAAAGAAAAAGTATTTGTAAATAATTTTTTTAAGTGTTATTTATTTGTTTTAAAATTGAGTAATTAATATATATTATGAAATGGTATCTGGAGAAAGTTTTTATCTTCAAACTATTAGTATTAAAGAAATTGTTGGTAATCTATCTGATTTTTTGGTGGATATTGAGGTAAATCTTAAGTAATAGATTTGTTATAAATATTGGTTTTGGAATTTTGCTAAACATTCACATTTTAATGGTATTTTTTAAGCTTGTCTTGTGTTTTTCCCAAATAAATAAGTGCTTATGATTTGCTGAGTTGATTGGTATCTACGTGGAGTTGATTAGAATCTATGTGAAGGATTTATGTGAATTTTATTAGGATCTATATGGTATAACAACATTTTTTTTTATTGAAGTTTAAAAAAATAAATAAATTGATGAATAAAAATTTGGCATATTAATCATATCCATAAAACTACAAAATATAAAGAAACTAAAATAAATGTACAAACTGTAAAATCTATTTAATATCACTTAATTAAATATTCAAAAGTATCTATATTTTTTTTATTTTTATTTTTATATAAATTAATTAAAATTAATTTGATATATACATATTTGTAAATAATTTTTTATGTGTTATTTGTTTGTTTTAAAATTAACTCGATAAAAAAAAGTAATTGTTAAAATTACAGACATCTTTTTGTCTTAAACCCTACATAAATTTAAACTTAAACTAATTATTTTTTATAATACAACAATTGTATTATTAATTATTCAATAATTATTTTACTAAATGCATGATATCTGCCTAATATCTATATTCATATAAAACAAATATTTTAAAATTTAAAAAATACACTTCCATATCATAAACATAAAATATACTTTTCATATTATTTTTATAATTATATAAATAATGTATAAATTTTATATATATATATATATATATATATATATATATATATATATATATATATATATATATAATGATGGTGGTGGTGGTGGTTAATCTCTACTAAGACCAATAGGACTTTAAGAGGGTAAGTGATTACTTGCTCTTCTTTAGAATTTTGTTTTTGTGCTAAAAAAACATTAAGAGAAGTTTTCCAAGATCACCATAGTTTTGTTGAGTTAAGAGGCTATGAAGGTTGGTATAGTGACAAATATTTTGAAAATGAAATCTACTCTCGGTACAGAGTGGACAATCTAAGAGAAATTATTTTTCATCTTCAACCTTCTTAGTATCACAAAGGTAACATACTCTTTCATTCCATGGCCTAATTACAACTATCAATATACATTATTAAACAAGAAAGACATAATTCTATTGTTGAAAAAATAATATATAAATAATAATTAATATAAAAAAACCCAACACCTTTAAACTCCACTTGTTTTCAAAATTGTTCATTTTCAAATTTAGCATTTTTAAAACATTTTTCATTTAACCAGTGTGTTAATAGAAGCAATGATATATTAACAAACAAGTTTTTATTAATATTATTATTATTATTATTTAATATTATTAGTTTTAAAAATAAATATAAAAAATTATATAAAGTTTCCTGAGTAAATGAGTATTAAGGATTGTTTCTCTAGCAAATGCAAATACAAATTGTCATCCACTTACATTTTCTTACAAAGATACGTATATTAAGATCACACGATACCATTTAATATAGAATAATTTATTATTTAATATAGAATAATTTAAACATGTATTTAAACAAAGGTTGTATGACAGCTTAGTCCCCGTCTCTTGTAAGTTTAGAATGATAGGTTTAGAGATTTGTTTATAAATTGATAATCATTATTATTTAAAATTATAAGAAGTCTAATATAACATCAATCATATGCTTACCCTATTCTTACTAGTAAATATTATTTATTTATTAATATGGAATTTGGAATTCCATCAATTTAACTAAATCATACACTTACTCTAGTAAATAAAGACATAAAAATATTTAATTGTGTATTAAAGAAATATACAGATTGGAAAATCTTTCATTCTATGAAAACATTCAAGATAACACAATGTTATTAACTTCTAAAGCCATATACTCTGCACTTATTTATTATTACTATAATATATATTATTAGATTTAACGTCACTTGTTTATTATTACACTAATATATATTATTAAATTTGACATATATATATATATATATATATATATATTTGTCTAACTTATAATAATATATTATTAAATTTAACATAGATATATATTAGTCTAACTTATAATATTATATATAAATAGTTACAATTAAATTACTTTTAATATATTTAACTTCTAACAATATTAATTACATATATTGATACAATATATATTATTGTATCAATATATATATATTATAATACCATAACTAAAAATGTTAACATAATAATACATTGAAATGTTTTCTAATTATTATATTAATTTTTAATATATAAAGTTAATTTAGAATTTGAAAACAAAACTACACATTAAATACTTTTTCTTTTTCCACGAGAAAAAAATGCTCTTTATATTCCATAAGGATATAAAAATTTACAATTCGACTTCTCATACAGCGGCATAAAGTCTACAAGGAGGTAGTTTGCAAAAAAAGAAACCAAAAAAGAAACCCGTTCCTATCCACACTGAGGCCTCACAATCAAGGCAATAATCATCAAGACTGCATGACTGCTACTGTGAAGACAAGTCATCAAAACTGCCAAGGAGAAAAATCCAGTCATATCTTGATCTTGTAGATAGGA
>ML805938.1:76023-130661 GCA_009831015.1 Picea engelmannii | reverse complement strand
ATTGTATTTTCAGTCTAAGACTAGTATGGAAGATGATTCGTTTCCGGCTCAAGGTGAATACCCTCATTCTTGTAACTCATGCTCTAATCAACATTTAAAATCAATCATTGAAGAACACTTAAGCGACGAAAATCTTCTTAAATTTTCTAGTACTCCTATGAAACCGATTAGAGAAGAAGAGATGCGACTAGAAGAAGAAACCTTAAACCTTCATCCTCAAAATGCACCTTGTTCACAGGAAAGAAAGACTAGATGCTTGTCACATAAATTTTGAATTATCTATCACACAAAAGGCAAATCCAGATGATCATATTATGTTGAGGAATTCGTCACCAAAATAGAGTAAGAGTTTTAAAGAAAGTAAAGAGAATTGTCCTGAGAATACAATTGTTGATTATCATAGTTCAAGAGACTCTTTTCATCTGCTTATTTCTCATTCCTTTTATTCTTTATATCCTGATCTATTCCTAGATTCTGGTGGACTTGACATCTTACCTACAACATCCTACTCTTTTCCACCACAATCGTATCCTTGCGATATGCTAAATTTTGGTGAAATCAATTCCAAACCTAACATTGATAAACTTGGATTTGACGCTTGTTCACTTTCATCACTCACATGGGAAGAGGACATGTTGCGAGATGATTTTACACAGTTTCTTGTTGAAAAGGACAATGCATTACATCTTATGGAAATCAAACATTCTAAGTTTCATATCCGTTCTTTAATTAGCTCGAATCTTAATGCTTATACTTCACATTTTGAAATGATCAATCTCATCGAAGGCAACATTCAAACTAATGATCTGACGAACATCACGAATGCTCCTATGATGAATTTCTCATTGATATATTCGTTTCATCAAAGTCATGGTTTACATCCTCATTCTTGTGACAAGATCTTAGGATGGCTTGAATATTCATATATGAAAAAATTTCGTAATAAAGACAAAGTTGAGCTTGCTTTCTTTTTACCTAAGTGTCTTGGAAGTAGGCGTGACATATTTCTTTTAAATCCTCCCTGTGAAGAAATTAATGAGTACTTAGAGAACTGTCAGGAGGATGGGGCATTTCATCCTCGACTCATGGTTATTCCATTTCCTCGTGATCCTGACAAATTTTTCAAAACTACTTACGCTCGCCTATGCCATTATGACCCTTATCACGACAAGATTGTGCAATGGTTGGAGGATTCGTACAACAAGAATATCCGAGGAAATGGTAAGATCATGCTTACTTTGTTTCTAGATGTTGATTATGAAGGTAAGCGTGATATGTTTCTGTCATTTGTTGATATATTATCATTCTTATTAGTAATGCTTGATCTTGTTTCCATTGCAGGATTGGAGTTACTCCGATGGCTACATTGGAAGCATGACTTCACGTAGTATCCTGATTCGTTTAATAGTTAGGGTAGGTTTAGGAATAGGTTTTCTTTTAGTTTGATTTCTCATTATTTCTCTTTGTAATAATGCAGTCATGCACGCAAGTGGGCGCACCACGAGAACCATAATACGACTATTGTCAGGGAAGTCCCCTTGATCCTTTTTCTCTTTACTTCTAGTTGAACGTTTATTTTCAAAAACGCAATATCATCATGAAAATCCTAAATGGAAAGTAAAGAGATAAATGAATCTGAATCAACCCTGACCCAAGGTACCATGAGTAGGAATGCTTTCCCGTCAAATAGGATCTTTCTACTTTTCAGTTTCCCAAGGGATTTGTTGCATGAGGTTTTCAGATGCACCTTCTGTACATATTTGTTTTTTGTTTTTGTTGTTTGGATTTCTTTTCTTTCCAATTTTTTCTTCGCTGGTGTGTTTTGATTTCTCCCTTATGCTTACTAGTTTTTGCTGTTGAAATACACATACCTGAATTTTTGAACTGTTCAGACAAGGAAAACAGAAAATCCTTTCTATGAAATAACTGCTGAGAAATTGTATAAACATCAATTATATACTCCTGGAATGTACATCTGTGTTGGAAAAATCTGTTGTTTGAAATAAGTTCACTGATTTCGATCTCTGAGTAAAGTTCGTCATGATCATCCATTATCTTTTTACGCTGTCCCTTTTCCGTAAAGGAATCACTCAGAAGATGTCTCCCTGTCTTAGGAAGCTGTTTTTGTAATTAAAACATCTCTGGATCTAAGTAAAGGACAGTTCTAAAAAATTCTGATGAGGTCTGAAAAAATATGTTAAAAATCATGATTTTCAGCGTCACCCCGCTCAACTATATATCTATGAAAAACAAAACAAAATAAATTATTAACAAGAGTTGTGGGAAGTGCTTGTAAACCCGCCGGGATGCTGAACAGGTCTGCTGGCAGCGGGTAAATGCATGCATGATGCCAAGACAACTTCGTCATGTACTGAACAGGCCTGCTGGCAGCGAAGCAATGACAGGGTATATGAAAATTTGCAAAAAAGAAACCTCTTTAATGTCCTTTATTCTGATCCAGAACTTCTTGGCAGGATACAGATGTCAGAGTGGGTTAAATGGCAACCCTGTCGAGGCTATGGACGCCTGCTGGAAGCAGTGGCTATGCCAACAGTATTGGAGATTCTATCTTTAATATCGTGACTTGCCAGTCTTAAGACTGTTATCAGTTTTCATCTTTTGAAACACTGCTGGAATAATTGGTTAATGATGATGTTATACGATTTTCTGGTTGTTATTTTTGAGTTGGAATTTTCTTTGTTGTCCTAATCTGAATTTGTTCATTTTGGCAGAGATAACTGCTTCTACAAGTGTGTCACCATTGTTGGAAGCAAATCACATTTTTCCATGGTCTTACAGCGTGCCTACACCAATGTTTTACAAACATCAATTCTCGTCGCAATTTTCAAATAAACGACACTTTTATTTTGCGACATTTGCACAGTTACCTTCGTTTTGTTTTAAAGACTGTAAGCATGAAAACTTAGTCTTTCGAAGTCCCATTAAAATCATTATTAGAACTGTCATTATCCTTCTTGTCGATATGCCTATTGTGCTTACATTTCACTTATCGTTATGCAGCTGGCAAAACTTTCAAACTATACTCATTTGGACATTCTTGTATTGATTGTGTGTTTTGGTTTCATTGAGTTTGTAATGCATTTGGCATTTGGATTTGCATTTTATTTGACCTACTTGACCATGGGTTTCATGAAAATACATAGGGGTTATGATTAAATCCTTTATATATATCTTTTAAATAATGCCTATGTTCATGTTTTCATAACTATTGGTATGATGATTATATGAAGACCCATCGGCACATTAGTTAAACTATTGATACAAGCTGATACATTGGTGTACGGTTAAATATTTGGTTGGTTTCCAATTGAATGTTGATGGTTTGAAACTATGGCACAACGTTGATTGCGCGCATTGGTTTATACACTTACTATTGGTTTCATTGGTCGGCCAAGTGACATGATTGTTGAACTATGCTATGATGGGTAGAACAGCTATAAGCCGGTGGTTGTACTAAGAGTAATGACTATTCTGCATAGGCCAAAATAACTCCACTACCCTCGCACACTTTGGCATTAATGCCTGCCTCCTTACTGAGTTACCTTTGTTGATTTTTGGGAAAATCTCTGAGCATACCCCGTTCAAACCCTTATCCCTTAGCTCGTCTCACTGTGTGTTCTCTCCTGGCTCTTGTAGGGTGAATTGAACCCCCATGGTGTTCAGAGTCGGTTTTGGTTTCATTTTTCCAGAGAAGACTGCTTAAGACTACCCCCGAAATTGCCCCCAGAGTCACGTTTTTGTGTGAGCGATTCTAGGCAAACGGTTTTGAATTAGATCAAACCGTTGAAAACCCAGAACCATTTTTAGCCCCTTTACCTTCATTGCAAGCGGTTTCCTCAGAAAGTGAGTTACTACAAAGATATAGCTCTTATTTTATAGGTCAATTTTCAGTGGCTGGAACATGCGTTTTGGGTTCGTGTGCATTTGATGAAATGTCTATGAATTCTCCAGGTCTGTGCCTCAGAACCCCTCTCACCCATCCAGCCTCTCACACTCTTGAACCCTTGATCAATCCTCCCAGGTATGTATTTCAACATCATTTCTGCTTTATGAGTTTGCTTGGATTAATATAATTGATTGGATTTGCTTTCAATAGCTCTGTTCGTTTTGATTCAGAATGATTCTGTTGATTTCATTTTACCAAAACAATTTCATTTTGAATCATGAGTGGGAAATTCGTGCGCTAAATTCGGACACAGCTATGATTTAGTTAATGAGATTTTATTATTCTCAGTTTAGTATAAAAGATTGATTTGTTTTGATTCAGTTTGGTTCGCTTTGAAGCAATTCTGTTCGTTTGAATTAATATAGTCGATTGGGGTTTGCTTTAGATTAATCCTGTTTGTTTTTAATAGATTCTATTGATTTCAATTTACCAGATATGATTCTATTTCGTTTTGGATAGATGTTTTCGTTTGGATTATGACTGCATTCAACCTGTATAAAGGATTTGTTTCCTAAAATAAGACACAGTTGTGTTTTAATTGATATGATTTTGCTTTAATCATAACGACTGTGTTGGTCCCAAATTAGTTTGATGTAGTTGTAAACTAAAAAATGACCCTGTTAGTTTCGTTTTGATTCAATTATGATTTCTGTTTGTTTAAAATTGGCAAATAGAGTTGGCTACTTCTGATAAGATGCGATTTGCTTTGTGTCGATTTAGTGATCAAATATTTGTTTAAAGATTTGAATATAATTCTGTTGGTTCTGGATTGGTTTAACACAGTTCTATTTTCAAATTGGACCAGCTACAGAATCAGAGGATTTTGTAGCTAGTCTATAGAATTAGATTTTTATTGTTTTATTAATAAAGGATCCTTCTAACTTGTCCATTTCTGACTTGTTTCAGGTAAATTCGAATTGCATGGGACATGCTGGACAGTTCAAGAGATATTTGGGTGTTTTAGTTTTATTTTAGTTTCCCAGTTTAGTCAACTTTGGGATATCTTCCCAGATTTTATGTAAACAGTTTTATAACTTCCACAAGGATGTTTTACCCTATGGAAGCCTTTTAAATACTTATTATTTTTGTAATAATCATCATCCTCGCTTGTGGGAGAACCGAGATTATGGATTTTTAATACAAGCGGAGATAGAAGTTGATGTTCTGCTACAACTTTTGCTTTCATAATATCAATCTTATGTTTCATGTTTATGCTTATCAATTTGCACTTGATTAGTGACTACTTTAGCTATCATAGTCTTCTGCAGAATGATATGATTGAATTAATGTGATCCATGTCTGTTTTATTTCACTAATTTTAAGAGTACAACAATTACTTAGTTCAGCTTATGAATGACAGATTTCTCTTCTTCATCAACTGAACTATTATCTATAGATCTTTGCATACAGGTTTATCTAATTGTAGAGATTTATAAATTATAAGATTGTTGTTACTTTTATGTCTTGTTTGTCCTGTATACAAACTTAAAGAGCATTGCAGCTATCGTTTACGAGAAGCTTTTGGATTATTCGGTGCGGGTTTCCTCCCTCCGATCAGCTTAGAAGATCATCATACACAGGGCAAATCTGGAGCATTTCTCCAGGTCAGTTTGTGATTATTTTTGTTAATTTATTTAGTAAACTATTAGTAAATTAGTTAGATATATTTGTAGTTTAAATTAGTGATTTAGTTTAGTTAGTTTTCTGTTTTATTTCTTTTCATAAAATTATAAAATCAACAAAAAACACCTTCCTCTGTCTTAGGGCAGAATATAAACGAGTTTTTCAGGTTTTATTTAAATCTGTGAATTGTAGATATTGTACATTTTGTGAATAAGTTGTATTTCAGTTAGTAGTTAGATAGTTAATTAGTAGTTAGTATAGTATTAGTTAGTAGATTGTATTTATAGAATAGTTAGATTAGTTTATTAGTTTGTTTTATTTAGTTTTAGTTTAGATTAGTTTTCTTTTTGTTTTCTTAGGACCTTAGATCGGCTAATGGAGCCGCTAAACCCGTCAGGGTAGTTCATCCCAAACGGCTTGGAATATTAGACAACCCCGGACCGGTTCCACTCTCTCAGTTGACGGACGGTCAATTTCGCCCGTCAACAGAAGCCATCCTCACAACCCAATTAACCTCCCTCCAGTTTGATGTCAATCAATTTTTGAACCGCCCTATGGGTCCTTCTTCATCAACACAAACCGATGTTGTTGATTCCTCTCAGTCTCCACATTCTCACTCCAACTCCTTTCATCATGAACCACATCTTCCCCATGTACAGGTCACTAAATTTGATGGATCTGATCCTACAGGTTGGGTCACTCAAATGGAGAATTATTTTTCTCTACATGGTATTACTGACGAGTTGGCCAAACTTCATTATGTTGTCCTCTATCTAGATCCTGAACACTAGAAATGGTGGCATGAAAACAAAATTCACGTCAAGGGTATATTGCCTGGACCCATTTTGTTACTGAGCTCTATGCCCGCTTTGATACTGATACCCACTATCTAGGTCGTTTGACAAAGTTGAAATAGTCAGGCAGAGTGGAAGACTTCAACACTGCTTTTGAGAATTTGGCCTTTAGAACAGAGGGCATGTCGGATGTGTTCTTCCATGAATGCTTTATCAGTGGTCTGAAGGATGAAATCTGATCCCAGGTTCTTATGTCCCACCCTCCCACTTGGTTGGAAGCTACTCAACGTGCCAAAGAAGCCCAACAAGTTGTTTTGTCCCAGAACAAAAAAACCCCTTTTGTTCCTTGCTCTCGACCCTCTAATCCTAACCCCCCTGTTACTCCCCTCAAGGTCCAGAAACTAACTAGGGTTGAAATGGTTGAGCACCAACTGAAGGGTGTTTTCTATAATTGTGATGGAAAATATTTTCCGGGGCACAAGTGTAAAGAAAAAAAACTATTTATGGCAATCTCCAAAGATGTTCCTGAAGAGGATGCGACAATTCCCCTTATTGAAGAACCCTCCCTTCCCGATGCCACCCAAGAGCCCGATGACCCACCTGAAGTTGACCCCCTTATTTCCTTGCATGCCCTCACTGGCTTCTTGGCCCCCCAAATGCTCAATCTCATTGGATACATTAAGCACATGAAGGTCATCATCCTTTTTAACAGTGGTAGCACCCACAATTTTATTCATCGTCGCATTGCCTAGGAAACCAATTTCTATATTCGTGCTGTCAATAATTTTCAAATCATGATAGCTAATGGTGGGTCCATGAAATGTGGTGGGCGGTGTGAAAATGTTTGTCTTCAAATTGGAAATTACCAACTGAAATCTCATATGTTTTCTATTGACATGGGAGGTTGTGGCATTGTGCTAGGTGTTGAATGGTTACGCACTTTGGGTCCCATTCTTATGGATTTTAAGGAATTAACCATGCAATTCCAACAGGAAGGACAAAAGTATCAATTCCAAGGTCTCACAGTTGGTTCTCTGGAGATCATTAGTTCCCATTGTATGTAAAATCTTCTCAAGAAAGTCCACTACGATATCAATGCTCAAATCCATTCTATTCAAGCCATTGAGACACCCTCTGTGCATCCTGACCTCCAAGATATCCTTTCCAAACATCAAGTTGTTTTTTCCACTCCTCAGGGACTTCCTCCTTCTCTTGTTGTTCATGATCATTCCATTCCCCTTGTTCCTGACAGTCTTCCTCCCAATGTTCTCCCTTATCACCACCCCTTTCCCCAAAAGAATGAAATTGAGAAACTAGTGTAGGAATTTCTCCAAGCGAGTGTTATCCACCCTAATACCAACCCCTATTCTTCCCCCGTGGTCATGGTACTTAAGAAAGAAGGTACTTGGCGCACGTGTCCCAAATTTAGTGCCATCAAAAATCTCACCATCAAGGACAAGTTCCCCATTCCTATCATTGTTGATCTCTTGGATGAGATGAGTGGTGCTCAGTACTTCACTAAACATGATCTGCGTTCTGGCTACCACCAGATACATATGCAAGAAGATGACATACCCAAGACTACCTTTCGAACTCACGAGGGTCACTATGAGTTTTTGGTCATGCCCTTTGGCCTATGTAATTCTCCCTCCACCTTCCAAAGCCTCATGAATCATGTCTTCCATCCGTTTCTCCATCATTTTGACTTAGTTTTATTTGATGATATTCTCATCTATTGTAAAACTTGGCAATCTCATCTTTCCCATGTGGATCAAATTCTCCATCTACTCTCGCAGCACCAACTTTTCCTCAAACAATCTAAATGCTATTTTTGCGCCTCAGAAGTCAAGTACTTGGGTCATCTTGTTGGCATGGCTGGTGTCAGGGTGGATCCTAAAAAGATTGCAACTATGCAATATTGGCCTCACCCAAAGACTCTCAAAATCTTGCATGGATTTCTGGGTTTAACGGGTTATTATCGCAAGTTTGTTAAGAATTATGGAAATATTGTGGCACCTCTCACTGCTCTCCTTAAAAAGAATTCTTTCACTTGGACTCCAACAGATACTCAAGATTTTCAAACCTTGAAGATGGCCATATGCACCACTCTAGTCCTGGCCCTTCTTGATTTCACAAAGACCTTTGTCCTGGAATGTAATGCTTCCAGGAAAGTAATTGGCATCGTCCTTATGCAAGAGGGTCGGCCTTTGGCCTTTACCAACAAACAATTGTTAAAGAAAAATTTGGGAAAATCAATCTATGGAAAATAAATTTTGGCTATTATGCATGTCGTGGCTCTTTGGCACCCTTATCTATTGGGGCAATGCTTCCAAATTAAGATAGATCATCAAAGTCTCAAGTATTTTCTAGAACAACACCTTTCCTCCCCCAAGCAACAAAAATGGGTGACTAAGCTCTTTGGATATGATTATGAGATCATTTACAAGAAAGGAAAAGACAATGTAGTTGATGATGCACTTTCCATAAAATATGATGATGAAGGGTCCCTTTTTTCTCTCTCCTTCATTGTACCAGATTGGCTCCAAGTTGTTCGCCACGAATGGCTACAAGATCTCAAAAGTTCGCATCTGATACACCAATTGCAGTCCAATTCTCCAGTCTCCCTAGGGTACTCTTGGCTCAATGATGAGCTTCGATACAAAGGTCATTTGTATTTAAGTACACAATCAAAACTTAAATCCACGGTACTTTTTGAGCTTCATGCTACACCCATAGTTGGGAATTCATGGTTTACCAAAACCTATGATAGGATCAAACATTTTTTTTTCTGGGATGGTATGAAACATGACGTTCGTAATTTTGTGGCTGAATGTGATGTGTGTCAACACAACAAGGGAGAAACAGTCTCCTGGCACACTACAACCGCTTCCGATTTCACCTGTTATTTGGCGGGATATCTCTATGGATTTTATTGTAGGCTTACCTAAATCGGGCAATAAATCAGTCATCATGGTGGTAGTTGATTGTCTTTCCAAGTATGCTCATTTCTGTGTTCTTCAACACCCATTTATAACATCCATTGTGGCTCAACTTTTCATGGATCAAGTCTTCAAGCTTCATGGCATTCCGCATTCTATTATTTTTTATTGCGACCCAACTTTCACCAGCAATTTTTGGCAAGAAATGTTCAAGCTCCAAGGCACCCAATTGCATCTTAGCATAACTTATCATCCCCATACTGATGGTCAAACTGATGTGGTCAACAAGTGTTTGTTAACATATTTTAGGTGTTTTGCATCGAAAAGGCAAAATCAGTGGGCTCAATGGTTACCGCTAGATGAATGGTGGTACAACACTTCTTACCATGCAGCTACCTGCATGACTCCTTTTGAAGCGGTATATGGATAAAATCCACCTTCAGTTCTCTCATATTTTCCAGGTGTCTTGAAGTTCCAAGAAGTTGACCAAACGCTTATGGTTCGAGAGGCTATTCTTTGTACTCTCAAAGAGAATTTGGTCATGGCCCAGAATCACATGAAGCAACAAGCAGATCAAGGTTGCTCTGAACGTCAATTTGCCGAAGGGGATCAGGTGTTTCTTCGACTGCAACCTTACAAGCAAAATTACCTCAAGGCTGACCATTGTTAGAAATTGGCGCCAAAATTTTATGATCCGTATACCATTCTCAAGCGAGTGGGACAGGTGGCCTATCAGTTAGCTTTGCCCAGTCATTCTAAGCTCCATCCTGTTTTTCATGTTTCCTATTTAAAGAAGGTGATTGGAACTAAGTGTCAAACTCAAACCAACCTTCTCGAGTTAGACGAAGAAGGCTCCATTTGGCTACAACCACAAGCAGTTTTGGATTAGTGTGAGCGTCGTCTGCGTCAACGAACCATCAAGGAAGTGTTAGTCCAGTGGAAAGATACAACTCCAACAGATGCCACTTGGGAACCAGTTACTATTCTGCAACAATTTCCTCATCTCAAGCCTTGAGGACAAGGTTGTTTTTAAGGGGAGGACATGTTAGGGACCTAACCCTTCACGTAGGTAGAATAATATATTTCCATGTAATAAAGGTCAATATTAATAAGGCCTAGCAATAAGGAAGAATAAGTCGAATGTAAGAAGACCTAATAGAAGCTTTCACTTCT
Source organism: Picea engelmannii (assembly GCA_009831015.1). NCBI lineage: Eukaryota > Viridiplantae > Streptophyta > Pinopsida > Pinales > Pinaceae > Picea > Picea engelmannii. The sequence continues at coordinate 120,165 of ML805938.1, read as the reverse complement.
AGAAGGATCTTCCTCTAGATTGTTCTTTTGATAGACATATTTAGTATAAATAGGAGTCGAGAGTATGAGAAGTTTTGTCTTGGATATTATTGTAATAGAGCTCCGCTCTACTGGAGGTTTCCCCCTCGAAGAGGCAAGTGAACATTGCTCTCAGTAATCAAAGTTCTCTTTCTAGTGTTATTATGGTATCATTTTGGTATTATTGTGGTGTTGTTCTGGTTATATTGTTGTTCATCTTCCATTTCTAGCTATTTATTTATGTTCCACATACTTTTTATATCTGGAATATTACAAAGAAGCAGATTGTCAGGCTTGTGAGTAGTTTTCTCTGGGTGAGAAACTACTCGGAATTGTTCCCTGGTGCGCTAGGAAATAGCTATAGGGCTTTGAGACTTCCTGTTCGAGATGTTGCTAAAACCCTGGAAGGGAAGTGGGGCAACCGAGAGACTGTTGAGCAGAGAATGGGCACACTTCCTAGGGTGGGACATACATGTGGGGAATGAGAGACCGTAGGCTAGTTGCAACAATTGGGCACCTTGGACTGAGCAATTCTACGAATGATCGCACCTTATACTGGCTTATGACTCCCTTTTCCCGAGTAGATTTTATCCCTAGCTCGGGGGTGACCCACTGTTGAGATTATGAGCAGTTTGGTCTATGGTTGGGAGGAACATGGAAGGTATGCATGCAATTGGTGTTTATTTCATGAGATAAGTGTCTTTCATGTGCTTATTTTATTTACTGTGTGTATAATTATGGGTCTTTTGTTATTGAATCTATGAGATAATTGTGTTTATAAATTATTATTGGTATTCTACTTAACTCTATTCATATGTAGAACATATTGGTAAATTTATTGGTATCAGAATTCCGAATTTTGAATGTGGCATTGCCCAACAGAGAGCTGGGGATGTTACACTTTGCTTGCACACTTTTTGAAAGTTGCATGTGAGACATTTTCCCTCCATAGATTCTGAAAATTGTATGTGATACGTTATACAACTTGAGTGAGCCTAATGGTTAAGAACATGTGTTTTCTCTTAAGAGGTCACAGGTTCAAATCCAAAGGGAATCCTTTATCACATAAATAAGAGAATCTCATACACCAAGGGGATCTCTTACTTGTACTTTGAAAAAAAAAACTATAAAGCAAAAACTAAATTAATAAAATAAGGGAGAAACTAATAAATATGTCTATTAAAAAATACATAAGCATATGAAGTGAAAAGTAACTACAATCTTTGTAGTTTTTACATACAACTTATTAAATATACATGAATTTATGCCTCTTTGCCCATTATACTAGGTTAATAGCTTTATTTTAAAGTTTTATGATATTTATTTTAGAGTTAGTCTAAACTAAACTAATTCATGGTTAAATAAATTGTTAGGAGGTGAAGTCAATATTTAGATTTAGAATATTCTTTATTAAAGTGGTGTATTTGGAGTTTGTTCTTTAATATTGACTTGTTCATAGACTAGTACAGTTAATCATAGGTTTATATGTTTATGGTATTTTCCCAATTTGAAGTTGTCATTGTCTTTGCCTTTGACATATCTTGTTGTTTGCTTGTGTTTTATATATAGAGAGAAAGATTATTTTTAGAAAAATATATATATTTCCATTCATAAGAAACAATAACAACTTAAGAAAAATAATAATAATAGTACATGAGATTTATCTATAACCTAAAATTTTAATATTTTTTTTGACAGATCTACTTACAATGGAGTATTTTAGACCATTTAAATAGACTTCATCATATGTAATACTATGGGAAAATATCATAAGTTACCCATGAATCCATGAACCATAAACCTATTACATAAACAAGTACTTTAAAAACTTCTATTCACTTTACAAGTTTCGAAGGAAAAAACAACACTTTATTTTGAGATAAACAAATGGACAAGACAAAGAAAAAGAAGACAAATTTTGGTAAGAACAACATTAACTAATTAAGCAGTACACACCATACTTTTTTAACATGTTCTTCTAGTTTTGATGCTGGTTACATAATAAATTTAGGAAGTAACATGCTTTTATGCATTTCAATTCTCCAATAAATTAGAAAAATAAAAAATATATATATACTTATAACTTAATATATATAATTAAAAAACAAACCAAATTAAATTTAATATTAAAAAAATATAACTTGTTTTATAAATCATTTTTTTCTTACTTTACTGAATTACCACTTTTCACTTCATTTACTTACCTATGTATTTAAAATAGGCTTATAAATACATTATCCATGTTTTGCTCCCATTTTTTAAATTGAACTTTTTCTAAGTTCTATTTATCCAAGATCTTCTCATCCTAAGATCTGAATGATTATCTGAAGCAAAATCGTCTTCCAATAACAACAACAAAATGAAAAATTATTACAAATGAAAAATAAAAAATGTTGTTAGACCAATAACAACATTTCACGTAACCAAATTCCACAGAATTTCTCGGGAATTGGACAACTTAAACGGTAGGACGAATTACGCAATCTCTTTTCGGAACTCCACCTACGCAATATGAATTTGTTGTAAACATAGAAGGTCGCACAGAATAATAAGGTGAATAATAAACCCAAAACAAGAAATTCTCAGATTTAAGTGACTGAGTGTGTACAGTGCGTGTTCCTCTGACTTTACTGAGTGTGTACAGTGTGTGTTCCTCTGACTTTACTGAGTGTGTACAGTGTGTTCTCTGACTACTGAGTGTGTAAAGTTATGGCAGAGGAGGAGGATTAGGCACAAATACCAACGGCCATGGCTGGAGGTCAGCATACAAAAAAAAAATTGAGCCAAAAGGTAGAATATTTAAACTACTGCCAAGTATTAATAGTTTATTGTGCTATTTCTAATTCTCCTTTTTCAAAATTTCTTAAAAATATATATTTAAGTTGATAGCATTGTCAGAGGCAGGGATCAAATTGGAAATGCTAACTTTATTGTATCCCTTTCAAAATGGACAGTTTAAAATAAATTATTCTTTCAATATGAAAAAAAAAAAAAATTCACTCACAATGATTATTTTATAACTTATTTATTATAAACCATCATAAATTCCTTTATCGTTGGAATCTGTACATTTAAGATTTTTAAATATTGAAAATTTTATTATAAACTCCTTTATCATTGGTTGATAAATTGCAGATTCTAAATATTCATGACTTTATTATTTAATTTGAAATGTTATGATTTGAAAGATATTGAAATTTTCAAACAAAAAAAAATTGCAATTTGAAATTAGCAAAACTGAATTTTAATTAGCCAGAATTACAATTTCAAATTCCTTGACATTACATATGATTGGAAAGATATTGAAATTTTCAAAAAAATTAAATTGCAATTTGAAATTGGCAAAACTGAATTTTATTACAATTTCAAATTAGGTGAAATTACAATTTCAATATTGAGATCAAATATATGCTTAAAACTCATGAAAAAAAATGGTTCCTTCAAATAAAATCATGGGAGAGCACTAGGTACCAATAATTGATATGTACAGGCTACATATATTAGAAATGAATTGATAAGTTAAATTAATAATACAGTTACACAAAAAACATGGCCCATTACTATTGGAGAAGAAACTTGGGGTTCTTTTTGTGCAGAAGAAGAAACGTGTTGAATCTCAATTAATAAGATGGTCATTCTATAGTAGGTATCATGAAGACTTGCAATGCAGAAGATGATACTTTCACAAGATGGCAAGAAGATACCAATAGTTATGAGCAAGTCAACAAATAGCAAGAAGTTTTGTTCATAAATCTAGATAGCAAGAGAATACACCATTTGACTATCAATCTCTGTGGCTTCAATAAATAGAATATATATGCATGCATGAGCTCCATAAAATAAGGATTGTATTGTATAAAAATCATAACAATTCTTTCTTTAAACTAACTTGGTATGGGAAAATGTTAACATTCTTTTTTTTATTGCTAAAATATAGGGAAAATGATTAATAAAAGAAAAAAAATTATAAAAAAAAGAAATAAAAAGTAAAACATATTAAGGAAATTTTATTTTATTGATAAGATATAGGGAAATTGATTAATAAAAAAAAAACTTATAAAAACAATAAAAAATGAAAAGTAAAATATATTAAGGAAATTTGTTTTATTACTAAGATATAACAGAAAAAGACTAATAAAAAAAACTTTTAAAAACAGTAAAAAAATAAAAGGTGGAACATATTAGGCAAATTTTCCAACCCATAAAAACAATGAAAAGTGGAACATATTAATAAATTTTTCCATCATTTTAATTGAAAAAATATGAAACAATTTTTATTTCAAATTTGATAAGTGATTTTATATTTTATTTTTCATTTGCATGAGAAATCATTTTAAGCTCTTCTATGAAAGGCTAAAGAGCCCTTAAAGAACAATAAAGATCTCAATTTTGATCCTTGGTAGGAGGTATACATACCCTCCTCTACTCTTGATTTGAATGTTGTCCTTTTAGAGGAAACACTTATTCAACATTTTATTATTAGTTTATGTGTTTAATATGTTGTTTTTATATTTGACATTTTATTATTGTTTGATAAAGTTATTGTAGTTGTTTTTTTTTAAAGATCATTTTTATTTAATATTAAATGAAAATTGTATTTATTAGATATACATTGTAATTGTAACTTAAAACTACATAAATAATATTTTTTTATTTCTATCATTTTAAAAATAATTTTTAATCATGTATTTTTTCCTTTCTTATTTTAATTTTAATTTTCTATCATGAATATATAAGAAAACTCTATATTCATGTTTTCTTCTCTATCTTTAAAGGGAAGGGAAAATAAGTTTCTAATATTTTTGAACAAACAATGTTAGACCTTTTAAATCAGTAATTTGTTGATTGGTAGCATTAGGTACATCATCATTTCGAGATACATTTGCTCACATGCTTGCTATCTTTTTAGTTTATGTCTTTATTCTTTTTTTTTAGTAAGAACGTGCTTGAGGAAAATACTATGCGAGTGAAATTGCTTTACATCCATGCTTCACCTCATTATAAGTTTTGGTGAGTTTTTGGAATTATTTTAAGTAATTGGATTAGTTTATGGTTGTTTTGGGATAGGCTTGAGATCAGTTTATCTTTTTTATTAATAAACATAAATATTGGTGAGTTTTTGGAATTATTTTAAGTAATTGGATTAGTTTATGGTTGTTTTGGGATAGGCTTGAGATTAGTTTATCTTTTTTATTAATAAACATAAATATTGGTGAGTTTTTGAAATTATTTTAAGTAATTGGATTAGTTTATGCTGGTTTTGGCATAGGCTTGAGATTAGTTTATCCCTTTTTATTAATAAACATAAATAAATATGGAGAGATGGACTTTTTAGGGTGAATATGAGTTGGAGAACTTTGTTTTCCTCAACTTGCACATTATTGCTAAATGTGAAGTTGTAAGATTAAATCAAAGTCTTAATTAATATTATTTAAGTTATAATCAATTAACATATTATTGTTGATCATCTTGTTATCATTATATTTATTGTGGAGGATTAAGAGTCAAATATTGGTTGTTGTATTGATTTTAGGAAAGCCTTAAATATTGTGAATAACTTCAAGTTATGGAAAATATTGGAAGACATATGTATTCCTCTTGAGCTTCTTAGCCTTGTCTAAGAAAAGGTTATTGCTAATTTGAAATGTAATAATGAATTGTCAATGGACATTAATTGTAATATCAACGTTAAGCAAGGGTGCCCTTTCTCTCCCACCCTTAGTTGATATCTATATCAATAAAAATGAACAATGCTTACAAGAGTAAAGATGCATTGGTAGGTTGGACTTCTTGGAAAGGTAGGCACTAGGGAGGGGGATCATTTTCGACCATGAAGGACAACAAACACTAAGTACCCTACAAGGAATTGGAAATACTACTAATAACAGGTGGAAGCCCATATGGCCTATCAAGGAATGAGATTTATGGGAACTCTCAACATGGAAAAGGTTGTATACAATAGGGACTCGGCAATTATCATTCAAACTCTTCATGTAGGATGAGTTGCATCCTTCCATGATTTAGTTCGAACCACTCTTAATTATCTCCTTCTTAGTAAGCAATTAACAAGGAAGCCCAACATTACCAAGTCAAGCAAAGCCTTAACAAATTTGTGGAAAATAAGTTAATGATGATGAAAGACAGTAAATTGTTTTTTTTGTACCTTCACTGTGCTCAAACGATATATCGTCACCTAGTTCCCCTAGTACAACATCACATTAGAGATCAACTAGACCCCTATGAGCCTTGGGAAATAGAGAGGCATTAAAATATCAAATTTGTCACCAGATTTCTATAGCTATTATAGAAGAGGTTTGCAAAAGGAACATCCTAGATGACATACCCAGGTGGAAAATGAGATGTGATCCTTGTAAGGAATCATCTCAATCCCTCAATATCGATAAAGGCATTGTCAATAATGATAATTATACAAACTAAGTTAGGTCCTATCCAAAGAGGAGTCCATGAGGACAAAGGCACACCACTTACTTGCATCTCTCATTTTGGTTCTTATGGATTTTTTCTAGATCCCCCCTTGTCTCACGTGCCTTGTATTTACCTTGACCTCAAAGCTCATAGAAATAATTGTATCCAGACGCTTTCTCCCCCATCATTTTCATTTGATTCATATATGTTTCTACAAGAACTTTGATTCCTTTTCTTGTTGAATTTCTCTTCCTCATGTTTTCAAAACTCTTGTATGGATAGTGTGCATGTTTTTTGATAATTCTAGGTGATGTTAAGGTAATCCAACAATTAATGACTACGTGTTTGAAGGAGATGGCGTCTCTTTGTTCCAACCTAGCTACCTTAAATGAGAAAATGGAGGCTTGACAACTTTAGATGGGGACCACTTTCATAGAAGCAAACAAGATCATAGATCGCTCGTATATTAAAGCAACCAAACACATTTTGGCACTACATGATTGGGAGAAGGAGTAATGTTAATGATCTCTTGTGGATTATAGATATACTAAAGAATAAAAAATGAATTAACCCAATCATTCAACATAAAAATACAGAAAATACCATCAAGGTAGGGAAACACCATAAATTACTCTTCATGGAAGGAATCAATCCACAAGCTATACTTGTTACAATATAAACTCCAACCTGTTCAACACAATGATATTCATGTTATATATACTCTCTCATAAATATTTCAAGACCATTATTCGTCCTTATTTAAATGCAGTGTCACTATTATGGTGTTTTGATTTAATCAATGATGTAGAAATGTGTTGTTTATTTAAATAAATACTCTAAATATCACACATAACATCAAACTATTTAACCATTATAATATATTGATCATGAATACACTAAACCAACAACAAAATATGCTACAAAATACCACAATAGAATATAAAAACTCATCTTATTAATTAATAATAATTAATTAATTAAATTTCATTAGTAACATAATCATTACAATAATCATTACAATATTGATCACCCCATCATACAAAATGGAAAAATATTAAAAAAAACAAAAAACAATAGTTTTTGAAATGTACAATCTGTGCTTCAACGAACATTTCAAAATATGAATATTTTAACATTTAGTTATTCACAAAATGCTCAAATAGTTGTCTCTTTCATCACTTGAGATAATCTCATTGCTTGAGATGCTTTCATCGCTAGAACCAATTTTAAAGATTCTCATTGATTTATCCCTTACAAAGGACATTTTTTATTAGTTTCAAATATTCGATTGATAAATGCCTTTCTCTCTCTCCAATATCTCGTGAACATAGAAATTAAGGTTAAATATCATGTACAATAGAATATATCTAATTGTGAATATTTGTATATCTGTGTATATCTTTACAAATATAGGTTTGAGAGGCATGTGTCATGAACCATGTGTCATATTGGCACTTGTCAAAGCTTCAGATGGATCCACTAGAACTTTTGTGTTTATACATTACAACAAGGTTTAGATATAAGCAATTACTTGTTTCACTAAGTATCGAGCATGAGATTCAAAATAACATATATTCACAATCTTCTCAAACATCTTTTGGTACTACAATTACATACACTCAAAAACTATATCTAGTCTAATATCAAACAAACATTCCAATCGCTTTTCTGGGCACTAATAAACTAGGAAATGTGCATGGTTGATTGTAATTTATAATTATAATATATAATTATATATAAGCTAGAACAAATATTATGTAAACAATTAGTATGAAAAACGTGTGTATTTAAATTTTGAGATGAACTTGCTTGGTTGTCTTGTTTTAGGTTTTGAGTATGTTTCTTTTTGTAGTCTTCCTTGCAACATCAACAAAATCGAAAATGAGTGTTTAGGTACATATTTTGTTGATGTTTGTAGCTCAAACAAGGATTTCTACACAAAAAAATTGTGTCAAACATGCATGAAGTCGTCCAAGTCAAATATATTTTGTAATTCATTTTATTTATAAAGTGAAAGTCTTTTAATTAGTTGTTGGGTCTAATAAAGTGGATTTTTAATGCATTAGTGATTTAGACTAATATCAATCGTTGATCTCACCAAGAGATTATAGATTTGGTAGATTAGGGTTTCAACTAAAGTATAAAGGCAAGTCAAGAAGGAAGATAAAGACACGTTCATTCTTCATGAAGACAATTTCATCCAAAGGTGAAGAAAGAGGTCGAGGAAGAGAGAAAGCAATGTAGCAATGAGAGGATCAATCTGTAGTGATTGTAGGTTGAAGAACAAAGGTGTAGTAGTGATTATGTACAGTTGTATGGATCCGTATAGTCGTACGTACATGCCATAAAGTAGTATGAATGCGTTAGTTCAATAAGTTTCTCAGATCTATTTTGTCGTTTTCTTTATTAGCAAGCAAAAAACCTCATTTTTGAGGTGTCCTTGTAAGTTTGGAGTATTTAATGATAAACTAATTTTGAAGTATATATTTTGTGTATTGTGTTTTATGCTTCCATTTTTTATTTCTAGCTATATGTGTGATTGTTGCATCTTAAGAAATATTGATTTATGTGGTTGAATAAAGTTCAAAACCGATTTATTTATTTAAGAGAAACATAGGACAATAATCACCTCGTGCCTGAAAAAATACATGGTATCAGAGCTACTCTGATTCATAAGATAAGAAGAGTAGGAGTTTTGTTTGCAGATCAAGAATGACATCAACTAGCCTCAGGTTCAAGGATAGATTGGATGGTGCCTCGAATTTCCTATCATGGAAATTCAAGGTAACTCTTCTATTAGAAGAGAATGAACTTTGGGATATTGTCAATGATGTAGTTTCTACGCCGAAATATCTATATGATTTGGAAACTCACAAGTAGAAGGAAGTAAAATCCAAGAGGATAATCATGGATGCTATAAAGGATCACCTGATCCCTCACATATCCGGGAAGATGACAACGAAGGAGATGTTTGATGCCCTAATTGACATTTATTAGAGAGAGAACATTATTAGGAAGATGGTATTGCACAACAAACTAAGATTTGTTGAGATGACCAAATCAGACATCGTCACCAATTACCTGAAGAAGGTCACATAGATTTGTGACCATCTTGTAGCAGTTGGGGAGAAGGTTGAAGAAAAAGAGTGAGTAAATAAGACACTAAATGTGTTCTCACCTCAACGAGAAACATTTTTCAAGGGAGTTTGTGCTTGAAAAAACCTTCCCTCTTGGGAAAGAATGTGAGATGACTGTATCTGCGAGGAAACTCAGATGGAATCAAAGGGTAGAAAACAGGGAGGTGATAGTGACCATTCCCTAATTGGTCAACCGAAGAAGGAAGAGGTAAAGGAACCAAGAAGGGTATGGGAAAGAGTGAGGATCCATCCTCATAGCTAGGGAATAAGGACTTGGGTAAAATCAAGTGATTCATATGTCATAAGAATGACCATTACACATCACAATGTTTGGAGAAGAAGAAGGGGAAAGGGAAGCAACAACACCAGGTAGTATCCTCGAATGAAACTCAAATGAACGAGTTTACCCCCAGGTTTGAGAAGGATTTCTCGGTGGTATATTTTCTCTCTTTCAGCACAGTTCTAAAGAATACATGGTATGTGGATAGTGGAGCATCAAGGAATATGACATCAACTTGGGAACTATTTTCGAGTCTAACGGATCATGTCTTAGGAGTTCAAGTCAAGCTTGGTGATTATTCCAAGTATCCATCAACAAGAGTTGGTACCATTCCTTTCTGACTCCAGTCAAGTAACTCTTTAGAATTTGACAATGTGTTGTTTGTTCCAGGTCTTAGGAATAATTTTCTTTCAGTTTCAGTTATGGAAGATAATGGATTTGTAGTAGAGTTCAAGAACCAACAAGTTGGGGAAGGAAATTTATGCAAGTTGTAGGGTGAACCTATTTGAACCCTAGTTCATAACACAAACAACATGTGTGAGTTGTGGCATAAGACGATGGGGAACTTGAATCACAAGGCATTTCATGTTCTAAGGGAGATAGTCATAGGCCTTCCAGATTTTAGTATTGAGCAACAAGGTGTATGCAGAGGTTGCACGCTTGGAAATCCCTCCAAGGCTGCTCTCCCAATCTGTGAGCACAAGTCTAAGGAGATCCTAGATTCAGTGCATTCGAATGTTTGTGGATCGATGTTGGTAGCATCAATCATGGGAAGCATGTACTATGTATCTTTCATTAATGACTTCTCTCACAAAACTTGGATCTACTTCCTAAATACCAAGGATAAAGTCTTTAGCGGGTTTCAGGAGTTCAAATTTCTTGTTGAGAACCAGACAAGGAAGAAGATCAAGGTTTTGAGAAAAAACAATGGTGGTGAGTATACCTCCAAGGCGAGGGTTTTTGCAAGGAGGTAAGGATCAAGAGGGATTTAACTGTTTCATACAACCCACAAAAAAATGGAGTTGCAGAGTGGAAGAATTGATCCATCATAGGGGTTGTTAAGGACATGATTCATGATCAGGACTTGTCGATGTTTCTTTGGGAAAAAGAATGCAACACAACAGTCTACATCTAGAACATGTGTTCACATATGATCTTGGAGGAAAATACACAAGAGGAGGAATTCACTAGTGTGAAACCAAAGGTTAGTCGTTTTCACATTTTTGGTCATCCAGTTTATATTCATGTACCTATAGAGAAGAATACCAAGTTTGATCCCTCTAGTAGGAAGGGTTTTTTTGTGGGTTACAGTGAGACTTCAAAGGCCTACAGGGTCTTCATTCTATATCAGAGGAAGACATTCATAAGCATGGATGTAAATTTCAAGGAGGAACTTGCTTCTAGGAAGTCTCATGAGCCTATTCTAGGGATAGAGGACAAGGAGCATGAAGCTCCAATGGCTGAGCCTAGGTCACCTTCGGCATCTAGTTCAAGGTAGCAACCTTCATGTGAGGAGGAGGATCCACTGGATTCTTCTAATTCTGTTAGGATACCTCGATGGTTCACTCAAACATTGAGGGATGCTTCATAGTACATTGAGGCTCCTAGGAGCACATTCAGGGAGAGCAGACCTCCGAAGAAATTTCTGAACTACATGGAATTAATGAGAAACATCATAGATTCTAAGCCTTCCAGTTATTAGGAGGTAGCAGACCAACATGTATGGTGGGATGTCATAGTAGAGGAGTATACCTCCATCATGAAGAACGATGTAGGGGATATTGTGCCAAGATCAGAGGGGAAGTCAATGGTGAGTTCCAGGTGTCTCTACAAGATCAAGTATGCTACATATGGTAGTATCAATAAGTACAAAGCAAGGTTTGTGGCGAGAGAGTTCTCCCAGAAGGAAGGAGTGGACTACATGGAGACTTTTTCTTGAGTCACCAAGTACATTTCCATTAGAGTAGTGATGTCCTTAGTCTCCATTATGGGATGAAGGATACATTAGATGGATGTAAAGACAACTTTCCTCAATGGGATAGTTGAGGAAGAAGTGTACATAGAGAAGCCTCGGGGCTTTGAGATCAGTGGGAAGGATTCCCATGTTTGCAGGATGGAAAAGACCTTGTATGGACTCAAGTAGGCATTGAGAGCATGGTATTCTAGGATCGATGGATAGCTGCAGAGTACGGGCTTCACCAAAAGTGAAGTAGATCCCAACTTATATTTCATATTTGTTGAGGTTGATCTGCTCATTTTGGTGTTGCATGTAGATTAACTATTCCTTGTAGGATCAAAGAAGCTCATTGTAGGATGCAAGGTAGATATGACAATTGAGTTTGAGATGAAGTACATTGGGATGATGCATTACTTCTTTGGGTTGGAGGTTTGGAAGAGACCAAGGGAGATTTTTCTTGGGCAGGGTAAGTATGTAGTTGATATCCTGAAGAGATTTTGAATGGAGGACTGGAGACCCATGACCACTCCTATGATCACTATTATGAAGAATGTCACTACTTCATATTCATATATGGTGGATCCCATGTTCTACAAGAAAACAATAGGTTCCTTGATGTATCTGGTCAACACTAAGATAGATAATGTTTTGCAGTGAACACCTTGAGCCAATTCATGGTGGAGTTGATGTAGGAGCATCGGGTAGTAGAAAAACATATGCTCATATACTTGAGAGGCAGAGTGGAGTATGGGATGAGATGTATTGGAGATGGTGAGGTGGAGTTGCAGGGGTACACAGACTCAGATTGGTAAGGCAGTGTAGGAAACATGAATAACTCCTCAAGATGTTGCCTTAGCTTGGGATCAATGATGATATCATGGTTCAACAAGAAGAAGACTTCAATGCAACTTAGCTCAATAGAGGTAGATTATATGGCAACTAGTAATATTAATTGTGAAGTCATCTGGCTTCACAAGTTACTAGTAGGATTATTTGATCGGGAGTTGGATCCCACAATCATTTACTATGATAATTAGAGTTGTATCAAACTATTTGAGAATATAATATTTCATGACAGGTCCAAGCACATAGAGATCAAGTATCACTCAATTGCATAGGAGAGATCTGGTATGGAGTGTGTGCGATACAAAAAGATTCCCACTACTTGTCTGTACAGTGTGTTTTCCACTAATGGAGTGTCCCCACCATCCACAAGTCTGACTCCTGATAGGAAAGGAGTCAGGGAAGACTTGCAATCTGTCATGTGAAATCTCTCAAGGAGATCTCATGCATACTTGGCCTGAGATAGTTTGATGCATGATGCATCCTAAATGATATCAAGTCTAAAGAATAAATGTAGTGGACTCATGTCTGTCATCAAGAACCTGGCATTCATAATCCTCTTGACAACAACAATCATTGAAGTCGAGCTACCTGTTATCAACAAATCATCAATATATAGAACTAGGAGTAGAAGTGAATTAGTTTTCCTGAGCATGTAAACATTCAGGTCTGACTTACAATGTAAAAAGTTCTGTGATAGCAGATAGGAGTCCATCTTGGCATACCATGCCCTCGAGGTCTGCTTGAGGCCATAAAGAGACTTCTTGAGTTGACAGACCAAAGATGAATCCTGCACAAATCCCTAGGGTTTCTCCATATATATCTCGTCAGAGAAATCGTCATGAAGAAATGAATTCTTCATGTCCATTTGATGGAGTTCCCATCCCTTGGCTACCGTAATGTCAAGTGCCAAATGTATGGAATCCATCTTCAATACTAGAGCGAAGGTCTCATCATAGTCGTTGGCATGCACCTGCTGAAAGCCTTTGGAAAATAGATTGGCTTTTTATCTGCTAACTTGTCCATTCGTTGCGCTCTTGGTTCTATAGAACCATCTGCACCTGACAAGTTTCCTTCCTGAAGGAAGGGGAACCAATTACCAAGTCTGGATCCTAAATTAGAGCGAGTCCACCTAGTATCAACTGGATCCCCAAAAAGATCTCTTGCATCCTCAAGAGTAGTCTTGGCCCACTTGGGCCTTTTCTCTAGATCTGCATCTGTATCTGCATGCACTGAATCTGCATCTGACTATACTGACTCAGTATCTGAATCATCTGAATCCTCTGAAGAAGAGTCAGCATGTGCATGCTCATAATCTTTGATAGGTGGGAAAACAAAATTGTCTGCATGTAGCTGTTGAGGTACATGCGATATATTTTCCTTGAATTGGACACTACGCTCAATGACGAGTTGGTCCGAGGAGATATCAATGAGTCTGTATCCCTTCATGCCGTCGGGGTATCAAGCAAATATACACTCTGTTCTCTATGGATCAAGTGTCTTCCTCTTCTCAGAAGGAATCCTAGCTCATGGACGAGAACCAAATATACGAAAGTGGGTCACTTCCGGTTTGAGGCCTCTCCAAGCCTCGTAGGGGTTCTTATCCTTGACAGATCTATGGGGAGATATGTTTTGGATATAGGTTGCATAATTAAGTACTTCATCCCATAATATCTTTGGAAGTGACTTTGCATGTAGCATGCAAGATGCCATCTCTTTTAGAGATCTTATTTTCTGCTCAACAAATCCATTTTGTTGCAGAGTATAGGGAACCATGTGCTGCAACTGAATCCCAACCTCAAGACAAAGATTATGTATCTCATGGTTGAAATAATCTCCCCCCCCCCATTATCTATTCAGAGGGATTTAATCTTCTTTCTTGACCGTGTTTCAACAAGGGCTTTGAAATCTTTGAGGTGTTGAAAGACCTCTGATTTTTTCCTGAGAAAGAAATTCCATGTGAAGCGTGAGAAATCATCAACAAAAATGAGCACATACCTTGATTTACTGATTGATTGATGAGGAAAATGGCCCATTATATCACTATGGATCATATCTAAAGGAAATTAGGCCTTCTGAGTCTTTCCTTTGTCGAATTTCTCTTGAGGGTGTTTTCCAAGAACACATCCCTCACAATTTCCTTTGGAGAAGTGGATGTCAAGTAGAACATCAACCATTCCTTGCCTTCTAATTTGTCGCATATATATAAAATTTAAATGCTTGAATCTTAAGTGCCATATCCTACTTCTATCATCAACATGGGTAAGCAGTAATGTAGAATCTGGTTCAATAAATTCAGAAAATGCGTAGAGTCTGTATTGATGATTTACCTCACCAATAGCAACCTTGGAATTGGTTTGCATGTCATAGATATTCACGGAATCAGGTGTGAATACAACTCCCTTTCCGGTGCCATATTTTTTTTATCTAATACATGGAGAGACGATTGAAAAAAAGTTTGGGAATGTGTAGCACATTCTCGAAGATTCTGTTTGTGAGTTCAATTCTTCCTTTTCTGGTGACCTCAACTTGAGAGTTGTCCATATCAGAATAGGAGGACCTTTGCATGCATCCAATTAAGAGTAGACTTCTTTTCTGGCTGTCATGTGGTGTGATGCTTCTGAATCTACAATCCAAGCATTGGGAGAGGTGTTGATAGCAATCAAAGCATGGTTAGAATTACCTTTCTTGAGATTTTGATCTTTTGGCTTCTTCTTCTTGGCACCCTCAGGGATGCGATCTCCAAGGTTGTTTGTTGAAGTATTTGGGCCATTTGATCTATCTATTTCTGCATACATGCGGATTCTGGATGGAATCCTTTATGGAAGTAAGTGCATTTCTCCCCTTTTCTTCCCTTTCCACCTTTGGATCCGGAGGAATTGTTGAAGGGTTTTGAGTACCCTTCCTTATTTGGACTTGCATGTCTCTTCCCTTTGTATTTGTGTTTAGATTTCTGATTTTGGTGACTGCTACCATCTTGCATAGAAAGGGATTGCAACTTTGAGCCTTTGATTTTTCCCATATTGATGAGCTTGGTATGTGCTTGCATTAGAGACTCGATAAAGGCCTCAAGAGAGGGCATGGTCTAGGTAGCTCCAGAGGCGAGCTTGAATGAATGAAATGTGGATACAACGACTGAGTATTCCAGACCAAGTTTGGAGAGAATGGTAAGAACCATTTGTTTCTCCTCATTAGATTTATTAACCCCGCAAGCCTTGAGTTGCGACAACAAATCCTTATATTTGGTAAAGAAATCATGGATATTGTTGAAGGTTTTTGGATCCAAAGTGGGATATTCCACCCCGAGCATGTGTCTGCTCATCTCATACTATTTTCCAAAAATCCATTCAATGGTGGTCTAAGCCTCATTTGGGGTTTTACAGAAGGATATGTGAAAGAGGATCTCAGGAGAAATGAGACTGCAAATAGTTCCAAATGCTTCATCCATTCGATTCAGATACTTGGATTTTTCTATGGTTGATGTGGGTTCGATCTCTATGTTCATGGTGTATAATCCTCTGCTTTGAATATGCACTATCATATTTTTCTTCCATGCAAAGAAATTGTACAGTGTAAGAATGAATTCTTTTGGAAATTCCATTTCCCCACTGTCTTCAATCTTTCGTACTTGAAAAAGGAATATGGTGTGTCTTTTTCCAAGCAATCCATCAACTCTGATACCATGTAAATTTGAATGAACCTGCATAGCTAAGATCTAGATAGCAAATGAAATACACAATTTGCTGAAAAATGAGAGAAGAGAGAAACGAGAGAGTGAGAACAAAGAATTTTCATTAACCAAATGAATGAATGATAATTTACACATGATATAATTTGTATAACTCAACTAATGTGCACTAGAGGAGAGCCAATGTGTCATAGTGGTGGTCTAGAATGATCTAGATGCACATCGACAGTTACAGCAGTAAACTTCCACCTACTCTCAGTTAACTGAATAAAACAAAGTGAAGTGAAGAGGAGATCAGGGAATCATGAAAAATGTGATAGTCTGGTGATAATCCCAAGGACAATGTGCATTAGATGGTGATGATCCCAATGTGACATCTAGAATCCACTCAACTGATCAAACTAAAGTGTGAACTGAAGAGAATATTCTCCTAGAATGTAGGAAAAACAATATTCTCCCTAAAATATAGGATACTGAATAATGACTAATAAACATAGAGAAAAACTCAAGAAAAGAAATCCTAGGTGTGTATGAAGTACTCCAACACCCCCCGTGAACATCACTATGGTGAAAATAAAGAATGGGTCTAAACAATGAGGCCATGTTAGGTTCCCAAATACAAAAGATACAATGAAATAAATGAGGAAAGAGGGAAAACCTCATGGGAAAACTCACCCCTCAAAGTACAATGTATGTGAAAAAAGAACTGGCAGTTGCTAGGCAACTATGTCCTTCACTCCAAGACAACTGCACAGAGAATGGAACTTCTTCTCAATGAAGGTCTTGGTGAAGATGTTTGTAGTCTATTCTATTGAAGGATAAAATTGCAGGTCGATGATCCCCTCATGTACTAAGTCCTAGATGTAGTGCATGTGGATCTCGATGTGCTTCGTCAACTACCTTTGAATTGGATCTCTACAAAACTTCAGAGTTCTCTAGTTGTCACACCAGATGATGATCAACCAGTAAAACTGAATGCCCAACTTAGTGAGAAAATGTTGTAGCACACATATCCTGAATGGTTATGTTAACTACCCCTCTGTACTCTGCCTTGACTGAAAATAGAGCAATAGAAGCATGCTTCTTGCTTGACCAACAGATGGGCTTGGAACCAAAATTGAGTGAGTAACCAGATGTGGACTTGCGATCAATGCTATCATCAACCTAGTTAGAATCAATGAACTCGATGAGGTCCAATGTAGAGTCTACTGCATAGTGAATCATGAAGGTGATGTTTCCCTCTACGTATCAAAGGATACACTTTGTAGCCTTCGAATGTAGCTCATGCGACTCCTGCATGAACCTAGAGACCTTTCCAACTCCATAGGAGAGGTCTGGTATGAAGTGTGTGAGATAGAACAAGCTCCCCACTAGTTGTCTATACAATGTGGTGTCCACCAGTGGAGTGTCCCTGCCATCCACAAGTATGAGTGATGATAGGAAAGGAGTTGGGGAATACTTGCAGTCTGTCATGTGAAATATCTCAAGGAGATCTCATGCATACTTGATTCTTGATGCATCCTCACTGACCTCGAGTCCAAGGAAGAAATGTAGCGGACCCATGTTGACAACAACAATCGTTGAAGTCGAGCTACTTGTGATTAGCAAATCATCAACATACAAAACTATGAGTAGAAATGAATCAACCGTCCCGAGAATGAAAACATTCGGGTCTAAATTACGACATACAAAGTTCTATGACAAAAAATAAGAATCCATATTGGCATACCATGCCCTTGGGGCCTGATTGAGGCCATAAAGAGACTTCTTCAGTCGACAGACTAGTGATGAATCCTACACAAATCTATGGGCTGGTCCATATAGATCTCCTTAGAGAGATCATCATGAAGAAATGCATTCTTCACGTCCATCTGATAGACTTCCCATCCCTTGGCTTCTATAATGGCAAGTGTCAATGTCGTGCACTTGCTGAAAGCCTTTGAAAAATAGCTTGGATTTGTATCTACTAACCTATCCATCCGTTGCACTCTTGGTCCTGTAGACCCATCTGCACCTGGAAAGTTTCCTTCCTGAAGGAAGGGAAACCATATCCTAGGTATGATTCTCTAGGAGGGAGTTGTACTCCTCTTGCATGGCATATTCCCAAAAGGGATTTCTAGCAATATCGCCATAGGAATCTGGATATGAAGACTGAACCAAGAAAATATGATTGGGTGGAATCGATTTAGTGGCAGTGAGTGCAATAGGAGGCTCCTCGAAATCAGATCGAGTCATCCTAGTATCAACTGGATCTCCAACAAGATATCCTGCATCCTAAAGAGTAGTGTTGGTCCACTTGGGCCTCTGCTCTGGCTTTGCATCTACATCTACATGCATTGACTCGACATCTGACTCTACTAACTCGGTATCTAAATCATCTGAATCCTCTAAATCAAAAATCTCATCTGAAGAAGAGTCGGCATGTGCATGCTCATCATCTTTGACATGTGGAAAAATAAAAGTGTCTGCATGCAACGAATGAGGTACATGCGAGATAATTTCCTTGAATTGGACACTACACTCAATGATGAGCCAGTCCAAGGAAAGATCAATGAGTCTGTATCCCTTCACACCATCGGGGTATCCAAAAAAGACACACTTTGTGCTATGTGGATCAAGTGCCTTCCTCTTCTTAGAGGGAATCCTAGCCCATGCACAAGAACCAAATATATGAAAGTGGGTCACCTCTGGTTTGAGGCCACTCCAAGCCTCGTAGGGGGTCTTATCCTTGATAGATCTATGGGAAGATCCATTTTAGATGTAGGCTGCACAATTATGTGCTTCATCCCATAATCTCTGTGGAAGTGACTTTGCATGTAGCATGCAAGATGTCATCTCTTTTAGAGATCTATTTTTCTGCCCAACAACTCTGTTTTGTTGCAGAGTATAGGGAACCGTGTGCTGCAATTGAATATTGGCCTCAAGACAAATATTATGTATCTCATGGTTGACATACTCCCCCCCATTATATTTTTGAAGGGCTTTGATCTTCTTTCCTGACTGTGTTTCAACAAGGGCTTTGAAATCTTTGAGATGCTGAAAGACCTCTGATTTTTTCCTAAGAAAGAAAGTCCATATGAAGCATGGGAAATCATCAAAAAAAATGAGCACGTACCTTTCTTTACAGATTTATGGATGTGGAAAAGGGTCCATTAGATCACTATGGATCAGATCTAAAGGAAAAGAGGCATTCTGAGTCTTTCCTTTGTCTAATTTCTCTTGAGGGTGTTTTCCAAGAACACATCCTTCACAAATTCCTTTGGGGAAGTGGATTTCAAGTAGACCATCAACAATTCCCTGCTTGCCAAGTTGTTGCATATATCTAAAATTTAAATGCTTGAACATTTCGTGCCATATCCTACTACTTTTATCAGAATGGGTAAGCAGTAATGTAGAGTCTGGTTCAATAAATTAAGAAAATGTGTAGAGTCTAGATTGGTGATTTACCTCATTGGTAGAAACCTTGGAATTGGTTTGCATGTCAAAGATATCCACAACATCAAGTGTGAATACAACTCTCTTTCCAGTGCCATATATTTTCATATGATACATAAAGAGAAGATCGACATACATGTTGGTAATGTGTAGAACATTCTCGAAGCTTTTGTTTGTGAGTTCAATTATTCCTTTGTCAGTGACCTCGACTCGAGAGTTGTCCCCCATCAAAATAGGATGACCTTTGCATGCATCCAATGAAGAGTAGACTTATTTTGTGGCTGCCATGTGGTGTGATTCTCTTGAATCTGCAATCTAAGCATTGGGAGAGGAGTTGATAGCAATCAAAGCATGGATAGAATTACATTTCTTGAGATTTTGATCTTCTGGCTTCTTCTTCTTGGCACCCTCGGGGATGCGATCTCCAAGGTTGTTTTGTTGAAGTATTTGGGCCATTTGATCTATTTGTTTCTGCATACACACAGATTCTGGATGGAACACTTTATGGCAGTAGCTGCATTTCTCCCCTTTTCTTCCATTTCCACCTTTGGATCTTGAGGAATTGTTGAATGGTTTTGGGTACCCTTCCTTCTTTGTATTTTCATGTCTCTTCCCTTTGTATTTGTGTTAGATTTCTGATTTTGGTGACTATGACCATCTTGAAAATCAAGTGCATGGACCTTTGAGCCTTTGATTTTTCCCATATTGATGAGCTTGGTCTGCTCTTGTGTCAGAGACTCGATAAAGGCCTCAAGAGAGGGCATGGTCTAGGTAGCTCCAGAGGCAATCTTGACTGAATGAAATTTGGATACAAACACTGAGTATTCCAGACCAAGTTTGGAGATAATGGTAAGAACCATTTATTTCTCCTCCTTATATTTATCAAGACTTGAGTTGCGACAACAAATCCTTATATTTGGTAAATAAATCCGTGATATTGTCAAAGGTTTTTGGATCCAAAGTGATAAATTCCACCTCGAGAATGTGTCCTCTAATCTCATCCTATTTTCCAAAAATCCCTTCCATGGTGGTCCAAGCTTCATTGGGGGTTTTACAGGAGGATATGTGAAAGAGGAGCTAAGGAGAAATGAGACTAAAAATAGTTCTAAACGCTTCATCCATTCATTTTGGATACTTGGATTTTTTTTATGGTTGATGTGGGTTTAGTCTTTGTGTTCATGGTTAACCTATATAATAATCTGCTTCAAAGATGCACTATAATCTTTTCCTTCCATGCAAAGAAATTGTATGGTGTAAGAATGAATTATTTTGGAAATTCCATTTTTCCCGTTGTCTTCAATCTTCGGTACCTGCAAAAAGAATCTGGTGTGTCTTTTTCCTAGCAATCTGTCGGCTCTGATACCATGTAAATGTGAATGAACCTGCATACATATGATCTAGCTAGAAAATGACATACACAATTTGCAGAAAAATGAGAGAAGAGAGAAACGAGAGAGTGAGAACAAAGAATTTTCATTAACCAAATGAATGAATGATAATTTACACATGATATAATCTATATAACTCAATGAATGCGCATTGGAGGAGAACCAATGCACCATAGGGGTGGTCTAGAGTGATATGGACACACATTGACAATTACGGGGGTATAATTCCACCTAGTCTCAGTTAACTAATATCTCAATCTTCAGTTAAGTGACTGAAATAGAGTGAAGTGAGGAGGAGATCAAGGAATCATGAGTAATTCCCTAGTCTGGTGATAATCCCAAGGACAATGTGCATTATCTGGTGATGATCCCAATGTTGCATGGTTATGATTCCAATGTGGCATCTAGACTCCACTCAACTGATCAAACTGAAGTGTGAACTGAAGAGAATATTCTCCTAAAATGTAGGAAAATGAATATTCTCCCTAAACTATAGGAGGCTGAATAATGACTAATAAACATAGGGAAAAACTTAGGAAAATGAAATCCTAGGTGTGTGTGAAGTACTCCAACACCCCCCCTTAACATCACTATGGTGAAAATAAAGAATGGGTCCCGTAAACGAGGCCATGTTAGGTACCCAAATACAAAATATACATTGAAATCAACGAGGAAAGAGGGAACCCCCCACCCCCTCAAAGTACAATGTATGTATAAAAAGAACTGACAGTTGCTAGGCAGTTGTGTCCTTCACTCCAAGACGACTGCACAAAGAATGGAACTTTTGCTCAGTGAAGGTCTTGGTGAAGATGTTTGTTGTATGTTCTACTGAAGGACAAAAATGCAGGTCGATGATCCCCTCATGTGCTAAGTCCCAGATGTAGTGCATGTGGATCTCGATGTGCTTTGTCCACTAACTCTGAACTAGATCTCTGCAGAATTTCATAGTGCTTTGGTTGTCACACCAGATAATGATCAACGAGTGAAACTGAATGCTCAACTCACTGAGAAAATTTTGTAGCCGCATATCCTAAATGGTTATTTTAACTACCCCTATGTACTCTGCCTCAGCTAAATATAGAAAAATAAAATCCTGCTTCTTGCTTGACCAGAAGATGGGCCCAGAATTTAGACTGAGTGAGTAACTAGATGTGGACTTGCGATCAATGCTATCGAAAACCCATTCGAAATAAGTGAACCCAATGAGGTCCAATGTAGAGTTTGGTGCATAGTGAATCCTGAAGGTGATGGTGCCCTATATGTATCGAAGGATACACTTTGCAGTCTTCCAATGCATCTCTTGCAGCTCCTGCATGAACCCGGAGACTACTCCAATTTCATATGAGAGGTCTAGTATGGAATGTGTGAGATACAACAAGCTCCCCAATAGCTATTTGGATAGTGTGTTTTCCACCAGTGGAGTGTCCCCGCCATCCAAAAGTCTAACTCCTGATAGGAAAGGAGTCAAGGAAGACTTGCAGTTTGTCATGTGAAATCTCTCAAGGAGATCTCGTGCATACTTGGCCCGAGATAGTTTGATTCATGATGCATCCTGACTGATCTCGAGTCCAAGGAATAAATGTAGTGGACCCATGTTCATCATCAAGAACTTGGCATGCAGAATCCTCTTAACTACAACAATCCCTGAAGTCGAGCTACCTGTTATCAACAAATCATCAACATACAAAACTAGGACTAGAAGTAAATTAGTCATCCTGAGCATGTAAACATTTGGGTTTGACTTATAATATAAAAAGTTATGTGATAGAATATAGGAGTCCATATCGACAGACCATGCCCTCAGGGCCTGCTTGAGGCCATAAAGAGACTTCTTGATTTGACAGACCAAAGATGAATCCTACACAGATCCCTGGGGCTACTCCATATATATCTCGTCAGAGAGATCACCGTGAAGAAATGTATTATTCATGTCCATATGATGGACTTCCCATCCCTTGGCTACCACAATGGAAAGTTCAAAATGTATGGAATCCATCTTCTCTACTGGAGCGAAGGTCTCATCATAGTCATTGGCATGCACCTACTGAAAGCCTTTGGAAAATAGATTGGCTTTGTATCTCCTAACATGTCCATCCGCTACGCTCTTTGTCCTATAGACACATATCCACCTGATAAGTTTCCTTCCTGAAGAAAGGGGAAACAGTTCCCAAGTCTGGATCTCGAGGAGGCAGTTGTACTCCTCCTACATGGGAGATTCCCAAAATGGATTTCCAGTAGCCTCTCCATAAGATTGTGGATCAAAAAAATGAACCAAGAAAATATCTATGGGTGGCATCAGTTCAGTGGTAGTGAGTGCAAGAGGAGGCTCCACAAAATCATATTGAGTCCTCCTAGTACAAGCTTGATCCCCAACAAGATATCCTGCATCTTGAAGAGTTGTCTTGGCCCACTTGGGCCTCTGCTCTGTTTCTGCATCTACATCTACATTCACTGACTCTTCATGTGATTATACTGACTTGGTATCTGAATCATCTGAGTCCTCTGAATTGGAAATATCATTTGAATAAAAGTCGGCATGTGCATTCTCATCATCTCTGACAAGTGGAAAAACAAAAGTGTCTGCATGCGACTGCTGAGGTACATGCAAGATACTTTCCTTGAATTGGACACTACGCTCAATGATGAGCCGGTTCAAGGAGAGATCAATGAGTTTGTATCCCTTCACACCATTGGGGTATCCAGAAAAGATACACTCTATGATCTTTGGATCAAGTGCCTTCCTCTTCTTAGAGGGAATCCTAGCCAATGCACGAGAACCGAATATACAAAAGTGGGTCACTTTCGGTTTGAGGCCGCTCCAAGCCTCGTAGGGGGTCTTATCCTTGAGATATCTAGAGGGAGATATGTCTTGGATGTAGGTTGCATAATTAAGTGTTTCATACCATAATATCCGTGGAAGTGACTTTGCATGTATCATGCAATATGTTATCTCTTTTAGAGATCTATTTTTCCGCTCAACAACTCCATTTTGTTGTGGACTATAGGGAAATGTGTGTTGCAACTGAATCCCGACCTCAAGAAAAATATTATGTATATCATGGTTGACATACTCCCCCCCATTATCTGTTTGGAGGGATTTGATCTTCTTTCTTGACTATGTTTCAACAAGGGCTTTGAAATCTTTGAGGTGTTGAAATACCTCTAATTTTTTCTTGAGAAAGAAAGTCCACGTGAAGTGTGAGAAATCATCAAAAAAATGAGCACTCTCTTTACTTTACTAATTGATGGATGTGGAAAAGGGCCCATTAGATCACTATGGATCAGATCTAAAGGAAAGGAGGCCTTCTGAGTCTTTCCTTTGTCGAATTTCTCTTGAGGGTGTTTTCCAAGAACACATCCCTCATAAATTCTTTTGGACAAGTGGATGTTAGGTAGACCATCAACCATTCCCTTATTGATTTAATATGTTTCATATATCTTAAATTTAAATGTCTGAACCTTTCATGCCATATCCTACTGCTTTCATCAACATGGGTAAGAAATAATGTAGAATCTGGTTCAATAAATTCATAAAATGTGTAGAGTCTGGATTGATGATTTACCTCATCGGTAGAAACCTTGGAATTGGTTTGCATGTCATAGATATCCACAACATCAGGTGTGAATACAACTCTCTTTCCGGTGCCAGAGTTTGTCATATGATACACAAAGATAATATTGACAGAAATTTTGGGAACATGTAGCACATTGTCGAAGCTTCCATTTGTGAGTTCAATTATTCCTTTGTTGGTGACCTTGACTGGAGAGTTGTCCCCCATCAGAATAAGAGGACCTTTGCATGCATCCAATTAAGATTAGACTTATTTTGTGGCTACCATGTGGTGTGATGCTCCTAAATCTACAATCCAATTATTGGGAGAGGAGTTGATAGCAATCAAAGCATGGCTAGAATTACCTTTCTTGAGATTTTGATATTCTGGCTTCTTCTTCTTGGCATCCTCAGGGATGCGATATCCAAGGTTGTTTTGTTGAATTATTTGGGCCATTTGATCTATATGTTTCTACATACATGTATATTTTGGATAGAATCCTTTATGGTAGTAAGTGCATTTCTCCCCTTTTCTTCCCTTTCCACCTTTGGATTTGGAGGAATCATTGAAGGGTTTTGAGTAACCTTCCTTATTTTCATTTGCATGTCCCTTATGTTTGTATTTGTGTTTAGATTTCTGATTTTTGTGACTACTACCATCTCGCACAACAAGTGCATGCACCTTTGAGACTTTGAGTTTTCCCATATTAATGAGCTTGGTCTACTCTTGTGTCAAAGACTCGATAAAGGCCTCAAGAGAGGGCATGGTCTAGGTGGCTCCAGAGGCGAGCCTGAATGAATGAAATGTGGATACAAACACTGAGTATTCTAGACAAAGTTTGGAGAGAATGGTAAGAACCATTTGTTTCTCCTCCTTAGATTTATCAACCCCACAAGCCTTGAGTTGAGACAACAAATCCTTATATTTGGTAACGAAATCTTGGAGATTGTCGAAGGTTTTTAGATCCAAAGTTAAAAATCACACCTTTAGCATGTGTCCCCTCATCTCATCCTATTTTCCAAAAATCCCTTCCATGGTGGTCTAGGCTTGATTGGGGGCTTTATAGGAGGATATGTGAAAGAGGAGCTCTGGAGAAATGAGACTGAAAATAGTTCCAAATGCTTCATCCATTCGATTCAGATACTTGGATTTTTCTATGCCTGATGTGGGTTCAGTCTCCGTGTTCATGGTTATCCTCTATAATCCTCTGCTTCAAAGATGCACTATCATCTTTTCCTTCCATGCAAAAAAATTATACGTTGTAAGAATGAATTCTTTTGGAAATTCCATTTTTCCCACTGTCTTCAATCTTCGGTACTTGCAAAAAGAATCTGGTGTCTTTTTCCTAGCAATCCGTCGGCTCTGATACCATGTAAATGTGGATGAACCTGCATATATAAGATCTAGCTATCAAATGACATACACAGTTTGCAGAAAAATGTGAGAAGAGAGAAATGAGAGAGTGAGAACAAAGAATTTTCATTAACCAAATGAATGAATGATAACTTACACATGATATACTATGTATAACTCAACTAATGCGCACTGGAGGAGAACCAATGCACTAGAGTGGTGGTCTAAAGTGATCTAGACACACACCAATAGTTATGGGAGTAAAATACCACCCAGTCTGAGTTAACTAGTCTCTTAGTCTTCAGTTAACTGACTGAAACAGAGTGAAGTGAGGAGGAGATTAGGGAATCATGAGTAATGCACTAGTCTAGTGATTATCCCAAGGAAAATGTGCATTATTTGGCGATGATCCCAATGCTGCATGGTGATGATCCCAATGTAGCATCTAGACTCCACTCAACTGATCAAACTAAAGTGTGAACTGAAGAGAATATTCTCCTAAAATGTAGGAAAATGAATATTCTCCCTAAACTATATGAGACTGAATAATGACTAATAAACATAGGGAAAACCTTAGAAAAAAGAAATCCTAGATCAATTAACCACTATACATCATTTAAACCCATATATATTCCAAAACACATTACTTATGTATTCAAATTTAAAGTCACTTTCTCTTTTTTCTTTTACAAGTGTTACCTAGTTTCATTCAAATGAATTCCTTTCCTTTTCTTTCAACCTTCTTATCTCAATATAATACCTGCAAATAATCAATCAATTGAACATATAAGACTTAAAAATAATTTCATCAACTATGTAGTACAAAATATATGATGGAAAAAAATATATTTTATAGGATAACAATGCTCCTCTATCTTAAACTTGTCCATGAGACTCTATACTCCATTAGCACCAGTGCTCTATGTACATTTCCAAACATTTTGTATATGTATATGTCTATACATACATACATGTATGTATGTATGCATGCATGTGTGTGTGCGCGTGTTTATTTTTTCGAGTGAATTTCACCAATGCTCCATTCTTTGAAATGAGAATTGACTAACTTGTGAAATTTATATTCATGCTTAGCTACAACACTAGATTACTAATACCCATTTTCCATATTTTTGTTATGTGTGATGCAAAGCTCCATCATAGACTTGAAATTGGTGCCCAAAATCCATTTGAAACACATCGTGGAATCCAAAAATAGAATCCCCTAATACAAGAAAGGTTTTCAATAAAAAAAAAAAAAAATCTTCGTTAAATTTATATGCTGCCTTTTTTACTCCTTTCAAACTACGTTCTTCAAAAACTCCCTCTCCTTCACTCTTTTCCTGGGTAAACACCTATTCCATATGTTTCCCTTAAAATTTTGCATAATATTGAATTAGTGTTTAGAGTAAATTTAAATCAAAATAGAAATATTTGTACACTCCTTCAAAGAGATTTTATATATATATATATATATATATATATATATATATATATAATCTTTTCAAACTCTAGTGTGCACTAATGCTTTTGCAGCATTTTTATATTTAAAATATAATTAAACATCAATGCCTCCAATAATTATAAGAAGCATGACTTATATTTTGGTTAAAAATAGAAGAATAAATCTCCATAAATCTTACTTTGGCATACAATTATCTTACTTTGGCTAATTGTAGTGGAATTTTTGGATTGGAAAAAAAACTCAAAGTTATATGTACCATATCAAAATAAACACATTAATGTGGTATAAGGTATAATTGATGATACATTAGTGTATTTTATGTTGAATTAAAACATCAAAGATTTTAAAAATGCAATATTAAATATTTTTAGTTAAAATATTAAATATCTCTATGATATAAGTGTTTCTCTATTTCAAACCTACACAAATACTTCTATGCTCATTTAGCACTAATGCTCTATGAAAATTTATAAGCATCACAATGCATATACATATGGTTATTGTTTTAAGGGTCTTTCACTAGTGTTCCAACCTTTTAAGTGGGAAATAATGCTCCTATTTAAAATTCAAATTAGTGTTCCTTTACAACCCTAAAGAACCAATATCTATTTCCTACAATTTTATACTTGTGTGATGTGGTGCTTCAAAATAGACCTAGTGCTTGGTGCCGAAAGTATAGTTTAGGTACATCATGGAATCTAAAAGTGTTTTTTAAAACACATACCTAACACATACATGGTTTTCAATTAAAAAAATCCCTATAACCTATGGATACCAAACTATTTACATATCCCTAACCATATAAAAGAAAAATAAAATCCCATAAACCTACAAAATAAAAATAAAATATAGAAAAATAAAAAAAACTTTAAATTGATACATCAAATGAAAACATAAACAAAAATGAATATTGTAAATTCAATATAAGTTTCATCTTCAATATATTAGTATATGTTATCTAAAATCTTTCTAAATTATTTAAATGTATTGAGTATGGGCATATAACATATGAATGATTGAGAATTAAAAATATATGAAAATTGTTATGAATGATTGAGAATTAAAAATATATGAAAGTTGTAATGATGTAAAAATTGTATAGAAGTAGAGATGAAGATATATACATGAAAATTTTCTTTTATAAATCTATATACTTCTTTGATTGATTCCTTTCAAATTTTCCTTTTCAAAAACTATTCTTCCAATCTTTTTCTTAGTAAAATACTCTTCCATAAGTTTTCCTTTCAAATTTAACTTAATATTTATTTAAGGTAAAATTAAATCAAATAGAAATGTGCATACAATACTTTTTAATACCTCCATACAATAAGACCAATTAAATTAAATTCTAAGCTCTTTTATAAATCTATATACTTCCTTGATTGACTCCTTTCAAATTCTCCTCTTCAAAAACTATTCCTCCAATCTTTTTCTTAGTAAAATCTTCTTCCATGAGTTTTCCTTTCAAATTTAACTTAATATTTGCTTAAGATAAACTTAAATCAAATAGAAATGTGCATGCAATACTTTTTAATACCTTCATACAATAAGACCAACTAAATTAAATTCTAAGTGATTATAAATTATAAAATAAAATAAACTAACCGAGGAGACTTTAATTAGTTGGAGATAGCTTTTTAATTTATTTGTTTTTGTGAGTTAATATTTCTACATATTATCACTTATTCTTTGTAATACCCCATGCAATAAAACCAACTAGACTAAATTATAATTGATTATCAATTATAATATGAAGTAAACTAACCTAAGAGTCTTTAGTTGAAGATAGTTTCAATATTTTTACATATTGTCTGATTTGCTGGATATTTTTTATATCGTTTTTCCATAATTTAATATACCAATTTATTAAGAATTTTAATTCCATAATAATGAAATTGATATTTAATTTACAACATGCATTTGCAATTTCTCAAATATGAAATAGTTTAGGAGATAGAGTTACATGTACTAGAAGCTGTTAATACTAAATGATTGAGTGCAATTACATGTTCTATGATGAAATTAGAACAACATGTGGAGGATAAAATACTCTCCACCCAACCAAAACCTTCAATCCATAAGCTAAGGGATCCAAGCTCAGTCTCACCAAGATTATACCATTCACTCCCTAAAACTTCTTATTCAAAACAATTCCTCATTCAATGATTATCTAGGGCCTTTCCTTCTCCGTCTCTTTAGCCATCTAGACACTCACATAGATACACAAAACCATCAACAAGGCATTTAACACCATCATAATCCCACTATCACGCCATTTAGACACTCACATAGATACAAAAAACCATCAACAAGACATTTAACACCAACATAGTCCCACTATCACACCATTTAGGAGTAGGAAAAAAAGGTTTACATTCATACAAAACTTTCTCTTATATTCTCCCCAAAACTAGAATAGAACATTTCAATCTCAAAAGCCAACAAAAAGACATGATCTCTCTTACTCTCTTTTATTTCTTTTTAACTTTTACTTATAGAAACTCCTTTACCTACCAAGTGGCTTAATCGCCATGCAATTAATTAATCTAGATTAGCAACCATGTATTAATTATCATGAAATCGATTAATCTACCTTAGATAATAACTAATCCTTTACTTAGTATCTAATATTTAGTTATATTTTAAGGTTTATATTATTTATTGATATTTTTATTTAATTTATTAGTATTTTAAATTAACATTTACAAATTTAATACTTACACATATGGAACCATTCCATCATACAATTTACACTAATTATTCATACAATTTGCACCCAATCACAATTATACATTTCCATTCTTACATATCCAAAAAATCTATATATCTAATTATTCATCGAATAGCACACAAGTGGGGACATACCTATGTAGATATCATGGGTAGGTCCTCAAATGCACTAATGATAATAAATAGTCAATCAATCATGGTCTATATGATTTTTGTAATGTAGAATGTTGATGCAACAAACCAAATTAAAACATACATGATCAACAATATTCATACAAACAGTGACACACAATCCACCAACTGATCTTCAACCATTCTATATGATTTGCCACCCTACTTTTAAACTTATGGTGCTCAAATGGTCCCCCTCTCCATGGAATGGGTTCCTCTACTAAGAATAGTCTTTATATGCCACTCCTCATGAGATGGTATTACAACATATAAGATGGGCGACTACATCGTGTATCAAAATTTGTGACACTACCGTGAGGCTCTACATGACTTTCATCATCTCGCAAGGCTCTATGACCACATGCATTTGAAAATATTGTAAGCTCCAAGTAGTTCATACAAATCTAGGGTAACTGACATAAGTTTGATGTGAGTATTATTATTTCCTTGACCCATAATTGTAAGTCTTGATGGTAACCATCATGAGTATGAGACACATATGGGATCCCACAAGGTTCACCTCATCATTGTCTCTTTGACTTGAAATTGCTATTCGATAATCTCATTCTCACAACATACCTCATAACAATAAAATTTTGTCATATACATAGTAATTCATAGAATCAAAATTCCATGTCCATTTAGTGTAATGAAAATTTTGAACACTAATTAATACACAGATTAACACCATAGTTTCAAATAAAACATATCAATTATATGCATGGAAATGGTCCACATATTACAATTTATTCATCACATACCATAAGTATAACCAATCAAACTTGAAACCACCATCTCATATATGCATGGAAACAATCCATACATTATAACTATAACTAGTGGTAATCAAAGCCATAATGTCATACAAGCATGGCAATAGTCTACATATTACAATTGATTCACTAATTCATCATAGTCATAAATATCAAACATATATAGCCAACATAATCAAACCATAACATTCATAATGTCCCATATCACTCAGTGTCTCGTTAGTATAATAAATGCTAGTTACAAATATAGACCATTATATACACATCAACTAGTCCAAGTCTCTAAGGCAAATCAAGGGAAAAATGTGGAATTACATCCTTTTTCGTAGGGCCTTTTAATTCCTGGTTTAGAAAAGAAATTCAAAGTTCAGTGCACCCTAATGCTTTTGGAGCACTAGTGTGTTTAATAACCAAGTGATGAACGACTCCCTAAATAATTATAAGCACCACCAACATTAGTTCTAGTTAAAAATGGAAGAATAAACCTCTACAAATCCTACTTTGGAGCTTTGTTAATTGCAAAGTTCTTGCGAATGGATTTTTTTTTTTTTTTTCCAAATATCAATGTGTCCTATCAAAATAGGTGCATTGGTGTGGTATAATTGATGACGTACTTACATAAAAAAAAAAAAAAATTCGTTGATGCACTATTTTGTCTTATATTGAAACATATCACCGATAATATAGAAATGAAACATTTAACTATTTTTTTTAATTACACACATATTACAAGATGAAGTGACCTTTGGTTTCATCTTCCAAGAGGTCCGAATGACTCTTCCTATTCACCTATGACTTCATATTTCTCCTAGCTTAATATTTACAAATATATTTATAATGTACCTCAATCCCTAAGGATTAGGTGTCTAACATTCCCCCTCTTAATTTGAAGGTGTGTTTGTGAGTCCAAGCATCATTACAAAATTTTCAAACTTTTCAAACTTTTCTCTTCCAAGCACTTTGGTGAAGATGTCTACAATTTTCTCATTTGAGGAACAATGTCTCAAATGAATAGTCTTGGCCTCTACATGATATCGAACAAGATAGTACTTTGTGTCGATGTGCTTGTTCGATCATGGAATCTGAGATTATTGACCAAATTGATTGCAAAAGTATTGTCAACCAGAAAAGAATAGAATTCACTTGTTTCTCCTGCAAATATTTAAGTATTTTCACGAGCCACAAACTATCCTTTGCTTCTTCTGTAGCTGCCACATATTTTTCCTTTGTTGTGTAATATGCTAGAACTAACTACTTCCATGATCTCCAGGAGACAACTAACAATCCAAGAATCAAGATATAGCCTAAAGTTGACACACCATTTTCTTTATCTCGATCAAAGTATGAATTATAATATCCAATCAGGTTGAAGTCATCCACCTTAAATACCCGAGTCCAAAGTCTTGAGTTCCCTTAAAGGTTTTTAGAACTCTCTTTGCAAGAGACCAATGTCCTTCAAAATATTTTATCATGAACTTGGAAAGAATCCCAACAATGAATGAAATATTTGGTCTAGTGGTGGTAAGGTAGAAATACTTCCTTCAAGATGTGTGTACTTGTTTGCATCCTCAAATTCATTCCCTTCATTTGATGTGATCTTCATTTTTTTTTTCCATTGGAGTAGAGAGAGGGTTACACTCAACCATGCCAAACTTGTTCAACAATTCTCCAATGTACTTCTTTTGGGAGATGAATATATACTTTGGATTTTGAGTCAATTCAATGCCCAAGTAGTAGTGAACATGTCCCAAATCTGTCATATCAAATCCTTTCTTTAGTTCTTTCTTTATGGATGCAATATAGTTTCCATTGTTCCTTGTTATCAACATATCATCTGCATATAATACAATATATACAACATTTTTGTTAACTTTCTTGACAAATAAAGTTGCACCATCAAGATTAAAGTTCTTGAAATTCAATTTCAGAATATGCTTAGTTATATTTTCATACTAGGATCATGGTTCTTGTTTTAGGACATATAAGGATTTGATGAGTTTACATACTTTTTGTTCTTGTCCCTTCATAGAAAAGCCTTCTGGCTTAGACATAAAGACATTATCTTTCAAGTCTCCATTCAAGAAAGTAGTCTTCACATCCATTTGATGAACTTTCCATCCATTCTATGTTTCCAAGGAAAATAGAATACGAATGATAGCCCATTTTGTTGTGGGGGAAAAAGTATCCTCATAATCAATGCCTTCTTTCTGTGCAAATCCTTTTTACATGAGCCTCGCTTTGTGTTTTTCAAGTGAGCCATCTGATTTGTACTTGTTCTTGAAGACCCACTTGTAGCTAATTGTTTTGGTTTCGAATGGAGGGTCCAACAACTTCCATGTCCCATTCTTGATGAGAGCATCATACTCCTTTTGCATGCCTTCTTTACACTCATCATGAGAAGTAGCTTCTTCAAAGGAATTTGGCTCAAAGTTAGTAGATAAATTCAATTCACAATCATATGAAACATCCATATCATCTACATCACTTGAATCTGAATTATCTACATCACCTCCATCTTGTCTTGTAGAGATTTTGGTTCTTGTCTTTCTAACCTGATCAGGATGAATAATTTCAAGTGTTTTTATCAGCCGCGTTGGTGGACCTTTCTGAGATGATTTATTTTTCTCCACTAATTGAAATGGTGTTTTATTTCCATCAAGGTTCATCCTTTCAATCCTCTCAATCACATCATCTAAATGAACTTCATGTTCTTATGAAGTGGCTGGAACTTCTTCATAAGGGGGATATGGTGCTTCAAAAAGAGTTTCTAGAGATTGATCCAAGATAGGGACCCCCCTTCAAGATGTGGAATCTCATTATCAAACTTGTGATATGTCTTTACATGAGCGAATATATCCAAGTGATCAAGATGTCGCTCGACATTTTTTTCATTCTTGGTGGATTCAAGAAAAATCACATCTCTGGAAAGAATGAAATTCTTGTTTAACTCATCATAAATATGATATGCCTTGGTGGTATTTGAGTACCTCAAGAAGATGCAATTATGACTCCTTTCATCAAGATTGTTTCTTTGCTCCTTAGGAATTAAGGAGTAATGAGTGGAACCAAATACCTTGAGATGCCTCACTGAGTCCATACCACATTTCATAAGGAGTCTTGTTCCCAAGAGCATGAGATGGACTCCTTTTTTTTCACATATATTTAAGATAGAACTGCATCAGTCCAAAACATCAATTTCACATTTTTGAAAAACATCATGGAATGAACCATATTTAAGAGAGTCATGTTCATTCTTTCAACTACACCATTCTGTTGAGGATTGTATGGAATTGTGGTTTGATGTTGAATCCCATGTTGGCGAAGAAAATTTTCAAATTCATTAGATGTATATTCTCTTCCATTATCATTACAAAGAGTGCCAATATGAGATTGTGCTTCGCTTTGGATCCATACATAAAAAAAATTAAAAGCTTCAAAATCCTGTGATTTATCTTTCAACAAGTACACCCAACACATCCTGGTGTAATCATCAATAAAATACATGATGGCACAGCCCCATAGTGTGCCTTCTTGAATATTACAATCATGCACCACTTGAGGGCGTGTGACACTAAAATGTTTCTCACTTGGATGCTTGGAAACACCAAGGATACTTCGTTTGGATTATGCCTCTTCACCTAGAGCATACTCGTACTTTGTTCCAGGCTACAAGTGAGTCTCACTTCTACTCTAGTACAAATCTTGTATACTTAGACAATTTGTTAACAGTCTTAACACTTATTAACTTAAGCATACATCCATGGAACTAAGAGAACACTTGTGAAACAAACAAGAGACACATAGATATAGTGCGGGTGGCATAAATTGTGCCTAACACTCTACTATGTCTTATTGTTGCAAAATTGTTACAATATTAACACTACCATCTCGTTTTACAAATTGGGTAGAGTCACATGACTCGCCTCATGTCACCAAGGCACTCATACACAAATTTGTCACACCAAGACTTGTCTATCTTAACATCTTTCACAACTTCTGCAGAGCACCCCAAACGTGCATCCACCACAGACTCACCATCTCTTCTCTGCCACAAGACTTCACATAGACCTATAGTTCTATCTCCTAGCATGCCTCATTCATACCTGCGACAAGAATTCCCCAAACTCAGCCAAGAAGGAGGTCTCCCAAATCAAAATCATAGAATCACCACAAGGAAACACAAGTCCTCTCATGTGGAGTGACTTGGCTCCTTGAGGGAGCTTTCCCCTCTTTGTCTATGTCCGCCTTAGAATCACAGAGTTGATCTTGTTCTCTTTTTTGTGCAAAACTACCTTCATTGGTTGTGCATCCTTGTTCTCTTATATGGACTCCAAAGGTATCCATTGTGAACTATCACATCCTTTGGGTTCGTCGTGCCCCTTCATGAACCATCATGCCCAAATGACTCGTCACACCCCTTCATGGACCTAATGCACCCAAATGAACCCATGCACTCTTCAACTATTGCATCCCTTGGGATCGATGTGCCCCAACCTTGGTGTGATCCTCATGTCAATGCACCCTAATCTATTTGGTGCACCCATTATCTTGGTTGTTTCATACTTGGGCAAGCCCCTTGGTGCATTTGCATGCCCAAGGCGTCCACTTGCCCAAATAATGTGAATCTTGGGTGCCAAATCAACCCCAAGTTTTGTCTCCTTCAGGACTTCGACGAAAGTGTCCACACCCTTCTAGACGAAGACCTTACATCCTCCCCCACCTCAATTCGTCATCATCCCCCAAAACATCCACAAAATAAGTGATCTCCAAGTCTATACCCAAACTTGTGCCTCCATCACAACTAAGTTTGTTGGAAACCCCAACTTTCATTCCAACTTGAAACCTCAAATTATTCCAAAGAAACAAACCCCAAGTTTCTGACTTGCATTGCAATCATCCACAATATGCTCAACCATCCACACTTCCTTCTTCCCAAATTCATGTGTGACCAAACTTTTTGCTACAAGGGAAATACATCTCATCCCCAACTTTGTATGCAATGTCTAATATGCCACTTTGTTTCTATGACAATCCCTCTCTATTCTGTTAATATTGTTGCCTCAACTGTTGTTGCAACCTCAATCAAAACTTCAAAAATGTCTAAGTGTTGAACTCCTATGAACTTGATACTACATCCATACTTCAACTAACTCTTCCATGTATCTACTCAAACTTGTGCCTCCATCATAACTAAGTCTGTTGGAAACCCTAAGTTTCATGCGAGCTTGAAACCCCAAATTATGCCAAAGAAACCCCAAGTTTCTTTGTGAAGTAGAAACCCCAAGTTTCCAAATCACACTGTAATCATATGCAACCAGTGCAACCATCCACACTGCCTTCTATTCAAAAGTCATGTGTGACCAAACTATCCACTACAATGGAAATACATCTCATCCCCATCTCTTTCCACAATGCTTAAGCTACCAATGTGTTGCTGCTACGATCACTCTCTATTATGTTCTTGTTGTTGCCTCAATTGTATCAACAACCTCAATCAAAACTTCAAAAATGTTTGAGTGTTCAAATCATGTGAACTTGTTGTTGCATCCATACTTCAACCAAATATTCCATGTCCCCACACACTAATTTCTCCCATGACTTGGGCTAATTGGGTATCTAGTCTAATCGTCCTTCCCAACTCATGAGAATGTACTTCCTCATTCTTGAACTTAGTATTTTCTATTTACATCTGTCACTCCATCCAACTCCATCATTTGATCTTCATTAAGGAGATCCTCCACAATGTCTAAATGTTGCACTTCAAACCTATTGGTGTGTCCATACTTTGAATTCCTTCTACAATTTAGTCCATCTGCACAAAAATATCAGACCAAGGAAAGGTCACCCCTCAACTTTTTCCACTATGAAAGCACCCCCAAAAAAATTCATTTGTGGAAATGCAACCCCACTATCTAGCTCATGGTATAGTTAGCCAATCTTCTACAAGTCACACATAGTGCGCATCACATCCAAGTCTGCAAAGAATCAAGGGAAACCAACTTACATCTTCTCCACATATCCAACCAACTTTTCTCTCGCGGATCAACTTGCAATGAAGCCCACAAGTTTGGCTTCCTTGGTCGAATTATCCCCACATTCATCTTCCTCCGCGAATATGAAACATCTCGTCTACACCAAGAACTACAGATCCAAACTTCCTTTGCCTCACTACTTCATCACTTGTCCATACTACTGCGTCCACCTCTCTATGCTTTGGAGTGGTTATGCTTCAACCTCAACCATGCTACCCAAAGAAAGAGTGCTTTTGGGGAAAATCCCCTACAGTAGTGGGATTATTGCAACAAATCGATTACTGTAAAGAAAGAAAATTAAAAAAGATGGCATACAACAGATATTTTATAACTGATTCAAATGAAATAACTAACTATCTTGGGGAGAAGAAAAATAAACTCACTGACATTCCTACATTCGATGTCATTCCAAAATTCTAGAATCTTCTCACTCTTTTTGATAGCTTCCTCTACAACCTGCAAAAACTTCAAGCATACAAGTCTACATAGAGAGAGGTACTAATAACTACTCATTAGTTCAATAAAACAAAAAAGGAAATCAATGCAATTAGTGTTAAATACAACATATATCAAATAAATGCAAATTAAATACTACGAACACAATGTTTCGAAGGAATGAGATTCTTATAAATATTCAACAGTTTTGGTAGTTGCACTATATACCTATCCCATTGTGGCACTGCCCTATTGAAAAGACTCTGAGTCACTCCACCCAAACTCTTGCTATAAAGGTTGGTCTCGACCTTCGATCCACCGACAGACTCAAGGAGGATATAAGGGACACTCCTAGTCAGATAGGAAGGTGCTCAAAGAAGAATGGAAACAAGGGTTTCTAGATCAAGAACCAATAGAAAATGAGAGGCATATGGGATTATAGACTTGTTGGGTGTAGCCAAATTAATGTTTGTTTTGATGAAAAATGAATCATTTTATTTCTCCTTGGAACAAATGCTCTATTTAAGCCATATCTAGTTGGTTAGATACAATTGAGCATGGGTGAAAGGATTTAGGAAACTAACCAAACCCTTAACTCAACATTTAATTAGGAAAATAAATATTTTTTTAGGCATTTATTAACTTGTACATGAATTCCCTTGGAGAAACCTGCATATACATGTGTTGCATAACTTCCAGAGCACATAGAAGTTCCAAAAAAGTGTTTTGTAGAAGATATCAAGGAGGTATTGGGAAGATGAGTCTATAAGTAGGATAGGGACTAGGCCAATAAGAGAATCAATGTTTCAATTGTGTCAATTGACACTATAATAGATTCCCCCTAATGTGTGAGATCAAAAGAGCAATTGAAGGTCGAAATACATTAAAGTCTTCAAAGAGCAGTGGGCCAAGGCGAAGGTCGCTAGAATCCAATATAAGGACAACAACCAAAAATAGAAACAAGTCAGAATACTCAATTATGTAGGTGGGAATACCCATGCTCATGTGTGATTATAAGCATGGACGCTAATCAAGTACACTATGAATCCATGGAGAATGTATATATAGAAAGAAGTGATACATAGTGGATCTATTTATCAAAATCAATGAAGGATATCCAAGGGAAAGAGTTGGATAACTAATCCTTCACTACAAGTACCAATGTGAGGAGTGGTACTATCCAAACACAACTTGGGTAGCAACATAAAAAGAGTGGATTCTACTAAATTCTTGAGGTCTTCAAATCAATTGTCGTGGTACGAATCTACACTATGTGAATAGATGTGTTGAAGTTGAACATAATGAGACACCATTTGGTTACTGGTCATTGATGAATACCATTAACAAATGCGAGACAGCCCATTGATAATGATAATGTGCGTCAAGGTACTTAGTACAATTTAACAAGTGTGAATAGATATTTTGACGTTGAACACCTGATAGAATCTATCGATCAGGGGACATTGATGTATTCCACTGTTAATATCGAGGGAGCCTACCACTGATGAATACAAGCCTGAAGGTACTAATAACAACTCTATATACCTATCCCATAGAAAGCTGTACTGAAGTTGATAGGAAGAGATTTGTTGGAAGGAGAGAACTAAGATATCCCCCATAAACCAACACGAGGAGTAGCAGAAGGACAAATATTTGGAAGGACTCCAATGAAATATTTAAAGGACCACGATGAAGTACATCTCCTGCATGCACCAGATGTAAATAACACATGAAAGAGACCCTCTAAATAACAACCAATAATGAATACTACTGACAAAGGGGAGGAAAATACCAATGGGGACAAATGGAATCTAAGGTACTGCATGAATCCAAACATGTGAATAATGTTCTTGTCATTGAATGGAAGGGAAACCACTTAGTTAGTGACCAATAATATAATTTCATCTGCTGAGCACAAGGTCACCTATCAATGATGTAAATAGGGCCAAGGTGTGACTCTAGGTCAAACTCTAAGAGAAATTTTTCGTAGTCGATAAGAGCTTAACCTGCTAGGAGAAATTCAATGGGGACCCTCCATACCAACAAGATTATAAGACAAATATAATTTTGATTCTGAGATGTACTTGACATACGAGAAGGTTGAATTGCAAAGTCAAAAATTCTATGGAATGGCTGACACATGATAAAACTTGTTCTTAACAAGAATGCAAAACAATTTATGACTTAGGAAGCATGAACTAAAAATGAACATGGACATAAGTCTATGATGCAGGGGGAAATGACAAACTCTCCATAGTGACTGGAAGAATAACCAGTCGGAGGACTAAAAACTCTGTGTAATTGGTTCAGTTTCTTAAAGTCATGCTAACCCAAATTTTTGAGACCAGACTCAAAACTTTGTGCTTTGTTAAGAGGCTACTCAACTACTGCCAATAATTGTAAAACTGACCCATTCCCATGCTCTTTTTTTATTATTTTATTACTTTTTTCATTTTCATATTGGAAATATGAAAAAAGAATAAAAGAATGCTAGAATACATGGTGGAAATGAGTGTCACAGATAAAAATAAAAAATAAAAAATAAAAAAAACTAGTTCCAAGCACAAGGAACATACCTATGCCCAGTGCAAGGAAGCATGTGCAGGATACAAACACTCAGGGGAATGTTTCCTCCTATTGTACAAGTGTCAAATTTCAAAGGAAAAACTTGCAAGGATAACAACTTATGAGAATTCATAAGCAAATGGTTGAGCAATAACAAGATGGAATCGACATTAGGATCAAAATAATGAGTGGTAAGTATGCAAATGCATTTACAACTTGAACAAAAATTATTGGAGCCCTGCAAGTAAATAGCTAGAATAAGATTGAGAAGAATATGATATTTCAATGCAATGTCATGGTGGGACTAACATAACTCCCGAGCCTAGGAAAAAACTTCATCATGGGCACCAAAAGGCAAATCGGGTGCTATCTAGGATGCCCATGATGATAAGCTCTACCACAAACTGAGAGACTCTTAAATTCGGATAGAAAGGATTGTGTCGCCAACAAGTGGGGTTGAACCTAAGGAAAGTGTATAATAGGTCACTGATAATGAAAAATGCAAGGTGGAAAAAATCCTACCCTATATGCTAGTGACAAAAACATTACCCAACAAAGTCGAAAAAATTGGACCAGTGGATACACAAAAATTCATTCTAAACATATTCCCTACACAAACTCAACTAAAACAGTCATATTGTACAATAATTCTGGTTCTTTAGGTGTTTTTAAACTAAAAATAGTAAAAAGTATATAAAAATGGGTAGAAAATTCTTTATAATAGGAAAACAATAACACTTAATTTTCAGCTTTTACAAAATTAGGAAATTTGAGTGGGAAAAGATTCCAAGCTTTCGAAGACCATAAATAGAGGTACAGTTGTCAGAATCCCTTGATGTCAGAACCAGGTAAACAAGCACTCCTCCCTCATCATTTTGTCCAATAATTTTCCCATTTTTGCAATGTATCTTTAATATTTTTAAGTTTTAAAAAGGGGCAGGCTCATACGCTACCTACTTTAGAATGGGGCGTGTATACCCTACCACATACATGTTTTTTCTTACTGAAAACCACATATATATGCAATTGTCATAAAATAAAAGTTTTTATATGTACGCAACCTTGGAAAAAAAAAATTTGACTCCTCTCCTTTGTCTTGCAAAGCTCCAAAATGGTAATTGAATGGAGAGAGAGGGATCACAAAGACATTGAATAAGAAATTATAGACAATCCAAAGGCATTGGAAGCTCTCTAACAATGTTGGTTGAGAAAACTCTATAAATTCCCAAACATGGAGGTGCATAAAATTCTCTTAAATCTCTTGATCAATTGTTGGAACCTGGACATGGATGTACTCATGATGGATGGTCAATCTATGACCATAGAGGTGGATAATATTTACTTCATCACAAGTCTCTCTAGATGAGGTGGCCTAGTCAACCTCATGATACAAGATGGCATTGGTATGACCATTGAGGAATACATAGCATCCTACTGCACCCCTGGGACACAACGAGTTGGGAGTCAAGTCTCGATTCATAATATAGAGGACCTGAGTCTGAAGGTCATCCTGTATACCATTACCAAGAATGTCAGATCTTCCTCTTTGCACCAGGCATCAAGGTGACATATTTTTATGTTTTTGAGTGTATGCAACTAGTTATATATGAATGGGGTACATGTTTTCTGCAGAGTATGAAGACTCAACTCATAAAGTTCAAGAATG
The DNA here is from genome assembly GCA_009831015.1 of Picea engelmannii. Taxonomy (NCBI): domain Eukaryota; kingdom Viridiplantae; phylum Streptophyta; class Pinopsida; order Pinales; family Pinaceae; genus Picea; species Picea engelmannii. The sequence goes on along the minus strand of ML805938.1, from coordinate 78,255 downwards.
GAAATATGAAGAAATTCATATACGACGACATTCTATGCTCTTTTGTTTTTGAAAGAGTAATTTCCATGATTCCATGATTATTTATGGGACCCCATAGACTTTAGAAACCATGCTTACTATGATGGTCCACCTTGATACAACACATGGAAGGTGGGAGAATAATAAATGCACATGATGATGCATTTTATGTCTGGTGGATACGTCAGATCATTGCTATTGATCACTATACTTATGAATGGATGAGTTTTTCTCGAGATCTAGATATGCCTATACCTCTTGGTGAAGTGGTGTGTGAAATTGGTAAGAAAACTTTTTAAATTTCCAAAGTAATTAATTTTTATTTATTTACTTCAATTATTTCAAGAGGTAAACCATAAATATTTTTTCGCATGGATTAAAGCTAACAAAATTTTGTAAATGTGTAGATACCGGACCAAGGAGGCTAGAGGGGTACCTGTGTCACTGGCATAGGGTGCATGGTGAAGAACAACTTGGTAGAGAAGATGAACATATGGAGGAATTTGGAGATTTTCCAAAGAAATAGGGAGCACCTAACTCAATAGATTCCCATGATCCAAATCGAGGATTTGTTGAAGCATATGCAACGACAAGTAGTCAGTGTACCACGAGCCTGGGTACAACTATTCCAAAATTTTGCTAATGTCGTAGTGTGCTATAGAGACACACATTCTAGGGTAGGGCCCTCCACATCTACTGTATATCATCTATTTGTATCAGTTATATAAATGGACATTCAGGGCTAGAGGCCCAAATTTTGTAACTTATGATCCATATTGTTGTACTTAATGGACATGAAAATAATATATACATATCTCCTTTTTCCTTGGTATTTATATATAAATGTATTATTTACAATTATTTATGTGTGCTTCTGACTTTAAATGTGTGACAAGTGTCATTCTAATACATAGTTAGCGTATGCATCAGACATGGAATTTTCACTCCTAGAAACATAAATATAAGTAATATAAGTAAAATGTTGTTCTAGAAGACGTACCTAAAGGAATCGTTGGACCAATGTAGGATCACACACATGGTATTCATCATTTATTTGCAACACCACCAACTAGGAATCTAGGAGAACTTATAAACATAAGATACCATGTGCAATAACATCTCTTAGAAGTTCGATGATGACGCTATACTCGGTTACATTATTCATTGTTGGCCCCAGACAAGCGCCTCCATATGCAACCACTTGGCCCAAAGGTGAACAAATTGTTGGGTATGTGTTATATTCTTTGCACGAGTAGTGGTGTCTGAGCACCTGCGCCGGGCACGCAGGGGGGTTAGAGGGGGGTGCAGGGGGGTGGAGCCCCCCGCGCGGGGGTTCGGGGGCAGCGCCCCTGAAATTTTTTTTTTTGGGCCGACATATTTTTGCCGGTTTCGGGCCGACATATTTTCGCCGGGTCGACATATTTCCGGGACCACATGATATTAGGTGGTTTTTTCGGCACATGGTTTTTTGCCGATGGTTTTCTATTTCCGGTTAAGGAATTGGGGTTTTGGACTAATCCAGGTCATTGGGTTAGGGTTTTGGATGCCACTGGCTCCTATATGTATATTGTATTGTAAACAGTGTAAAGAAATGTATCAATATAGTATATGCTGGTTTTCCCGGTTTGGGTTTCCAGGTGAAAAATCTCTGTGTAATGTTTGTATTTGCCATTATATCTTTTATGTTCTTTTCTGAATATCAGTTTGCAGTAGATATTGTACAAGGTTAGAATTTACATTTGGTATCAGAGCTTTATTGGCTTCAGGGGGATGCCTTTGTCGTCAAGGGTTTGGCTCGGGACTGTGATAAGCCTTGTTACAGTGGGAGATCTGCGGTATTGTTTTTCAGGTGAAAAGAAATGGCAAGAAATTCGAAGATGGAGATCGAAAAGTTTAATGGGAAAAGCTTTGAGTTGTGGAAGCTCAAGATGGAAGATCTTTTGGTGGACAGAGATCAGTGGATCGCGGTAGATCCAGCTACGGCACCTACAGGAACTTCTGCAGATGAATGGAAAAAGACGGATCGGAAGGCAAAGAGCACAATTCGATTGTGTCTCTCCGATTCAGTATTACTGAATGTGTCAGAGGAAGCTACAGCCAAATATTTATGGGAAAAGTTGGGGAAGTTGTATCAGTCTAAGTCCCCGGTAAATAAACTATTCCTAAGAAATAAGCTGTATAACTTGAGGATGAGAGATGGAGACTCGGTGGCAG
>ML805938.1:51867-64470 GCA_009831015.1 Picea engelmannii | reverse complement strand
GAAACAGCATGATGTATACTATCCATTCATGGGTGTTGTATATGCATGTGCATTTTCCTTCATGTCCAAATATCTTTATCAATCTTGCGGTCCAAAACCCATGACTAGGGTTGACATCAATGACAACAATCAATCTTCCAACATCAACAACCCTTGTAGTGGAAAACAATGTAGCTCGTTGCGTTGGGAAACTCTGAAGTACCTCTAAGGCTAACATCACACATGGAGTCTGAGCCAAGTCCTCAATGATGGAATATTTGGGTGCATCTCAAGCATTTGGATTGTGTGATGCATACTTGTACACACCTTTCAGTATGCATGGGATTTTTTATTTCTCAAGTTTCTCTATATGCAGAGAATTTGAGGATCAAAATTTTCTTTCACTTTAGAAGTCAACTCAGGATTACCGTAATCACAAGTTTTGGCTGACAAATCAGCTTCCTCCTTCTTGTGGTTCACCATATTGATGAACGACATTGTTCCATCCGACAAGGGTGCATTTTATGTTCCCCCTTGTGGGTTTTCATCATAATATCCTGAATGCATATCCTATCCTTGTGGTAATGGGATCTTCAACACATCAGGCTGCTACTACGCTAACAGGCATTGGACCTCTTCCAACTTTGGGCACTGATGGGTAAGGTGATCTTCACTACAAATCTTGCAAGGGAATTTCACCTTGTTCTCCTTCTTGGCTCTTCCAACATTTGCATCATATTTATCATTTTTACTATTGTTTCCACCTCCTTTCTTTTCCTTATCCTTTTTATTCTTCCCTTTGGGTTGTTGGGTACCCTTCAGGGACTTCGATTGTACATCATGAACATATGAGGAATGGACAGTGGAAATGGTTGAATTCATATCTTGACCAACTGTGGATGGACTGATCATCATTTGATGCATCTGGTTCATAACCAGATCTGTGTTAGTTATTTTGATGGACCCAACGATGTCGTTGGGATGTGGTCCATACTTCACTTTTGAAGGACAAAAACCTGGTCGTGGTGCATCTGATATAATCTCATAAAGGATCCCATCCTTTGAGTATATTAAATCTAATTGTTGGGCCCTAAAGATCGCCTCCTCCTCAGAGGATACTCCTGACATTGATACATCCTTGGAGATGTAAGGTAACAAGGAATTAAGGAACCATTCCAACAAAATATTAGGAGGGACCTTGGATTTAATCACCCTCTTCCGCCTCTTCCACTCTTGGATATTATCCGATATGTGAGTGGCTTTATTGTGTCTAAGCGTGGACATGCGATCAGTCTCAAAATCATACCAGACGTGAATCTGAAAGTGGTTAAGGAAGACCAAGGATAAATCGTTAAAAGTATGAAATGTTGCACCAACAAGTTCAATGTACCCTTTCATTGTGACTCCCATAAGAGGGCACTGGAAGAGATGAAGTTGGTTGAAATCATCATTTAAATAATTAGATGAAAACCATAGATGAAACGTCATCATGTGGTCACCCAGATCTTCACAAGATTTACCTTTGAATTTTGGAATTTCTGAAGGAAACTTGGTGGTACTAGATGCTAGTTCGAGTCATGGAAAACTAGGTCGTTCATCATTTTTGATAGGTTTGGAAATTTTAAAGTTTCTAGAAAAGATAGCCTCGACGGGGAATATAATTCCAACTAGGCAAGTTGGAGTTCCTGGGTTGAGTACCCGCTAGAAAAGGTTAACTTGAATTTTTATTGGCACCAAGTTTCTAGGAAGATCTCATGGATTGGCTAGGAGGAAAACCTCCACCCATCTAGTTCTTGTAAGATAAATTAGGGTTTCCCCCTGTTGACATCTTGTGAAGGGAAACTCCCTTGCTTTGGATAAATTTGACTGAGCAAGGGGTTTCCCTCTAATGGAACCCCTTTGTGAAGAGTAAGACCCTTGTTTAGGATTTCACTAGGCTTGAAAGGGGTTTCCCGTTGTCGACATTCGAGATGAGGGAAATGGATTGCTCTTGAACCCACCAAATAATGTGAAAGGGTTAAAGGAATATGGCATGCCAATGGAATGGAATTCGCTAACCATAGGACCACCCCATCCCATGAAGGGATTAGAGCCAGAAGATGGGAAAGATCCACTCCCAAGTGAGGGGAATGAAGGAGAGATGTGCCCTTAGCCCCAAGGAAAATATCGAAGTAGAGTTGAAGAATTCCCAACACCAACATTACTAATTTGGGGAAATGGTTGAGAATCAACCAACATGTTCTTCATTACAATTGATGGAATTCTAGTTGAAAAAGTGTTAGATTTAAATGGTGATGAGGAGGCCGTACTTAAAGACTGAGTGGGCCCACTTATAAGTAGTGAAGAGATATTGATTGACACAGATACCATGGATTGAACAACACTAGTCATTTGGTTAGAAATAAAAGGAGGTAGAATTTCTCTTGCCACTATTGTAGAAGTGGAGGTTGTAAGAGCCCTCGACCTAGACACTTATGAAGTGCCAACCATGATCGCCCAATGAATAGGGAAATTATCATCGTAATCTGACTTGGAAGCCAAAATGTGCGAGACAACTAGATTGTGGGATCTGGTTAATGAAGAGTTAAAAGGACGAATGAAGCCTTCGACTTTGAGATCTGATATTTGTGTAACCTCGGACACAAAATAATTTTTTTCTGTGGGATTTATCTCTATGATGTCAATGGGAGAAGCCAATACAAAAGTGTCAATTTTATTGAGTCGACACCTCAAGGGAGGCTGCGGATAATTCACTTCAACAAGTGAAAGACCTTGAATTCTCCTAGACCGGCAAGGCATTTGATTAACCAATTTAAATCACAAACTCAAGGTGACCACCAACACACTTACCAAAGTCATCTACATACACAGAGAAAACCACTAGAAAAAATATTAAGGAAACAACAATCACAAAAAACTTCACCAATACTCCGACTTAGGTGGATTAGGTCTTGAGATCGCAATAGTAATGAATTTAGGCAGGGACCTTTCGGGCGAAGGCATGGGTTGATTAAGTCATATGAACCAATGAACGAAGGACTGGGATGTAGTTACCCTGACCTCCACTAACCATCCCTTCCCGGTGCAATTACCCATGCTTTGTAGGGCACCCTCTAGGGGTAATGAGAAGTGTGATGCGACCTCTACCACAGGTATCACGAAAAACCCCCCGCAGTCACCTCTAAGAAACCTAAGAATGACTACTAAGGATAAAATCACATAGTCAATGTCTGGGGGGTATAGTCGACAGTAGGGATCGAATTTATGGGCAAGGCAAGAAATCTCAAAGCTTCGAAAGTGTCTTCTCTTAGGGATGTATGGGCACTATAGATACCCCCAAAATACGATCTCTCCACTACATTCAGTCAACATTTGGAGGGGTTATATCTAGATTTTCCCTCACGTGACCTTATGTTTAACTACTGTGTTAGAGGAGCTTCCCAGCTATATCTTTACGATAGTTGGATTTTAGCACTCTCTATCTCAGACTCCTAAGTTTATTTTTATGGCCTTGGAGAGTTAACTCTCCAAGCTAGTCAAAGGCCCTAGCTTAAGCTATTTTGTTTACCCTAGAAAATGAAAAGTCTAGTTTACTTTAATTAAGCGTTCATTTTAAAAGGGTTGTTTTTTACTCAAAAGGGGTAATGGATGAAATTGAATGGTGTTTTTTAAAGAATCAACAAAAAATAAAAACACTTATAAGAACATAATATGCAATATGCTTGTTCTTCACTGAAAATGAGTGCAAAACACTTTAGAAAAAGGAACAAGCTCTTTTCTTTTCGATGATATGCAAAATGAAAAAATTTCTTTCAGATGGGATGCATTACCGATGCAATTTTTTTTCTTGAAATGAAAATAAATTGAAAAGAAACTATACTGTCATTTTCTTCAAAAATATAACTAACTTTTCAAAAACAAAAAACTTTCAAGAATGCAAAAAATAATTTTAAACCTAAAAGAACTAAAAGAAGAAAGAACACTTTAGAAAGTTTTTTTTTTCAGCGAAAAAGTGGCAAGGAATGAAAATTAATACAAAAGTATACTTCCAAAAACAATTTTGTTTTTCTTGTTTAAAAGTGTCATACCACAATTTTCCACATCAATTGGCTTGTGAGATGTCTTAGCCCTTGTTCCTTCCTTGCAAGTTTAAATCCCAAGTTTCCTCATCAAAGTCACTTAAAAAACCTAATTTTTAGTACCATCTGTAGGTCATCTTTGTACAACTCACGTGTGTCCACGGGTTTCTAGTTGACAACTCACGGATGCCCTAAAAAAATTTGAAAAAAAAATAATTCCCCATTTTGGGCGAGAATTTTGGTTGGGTTAAATTTCCAACCTCTGTGGGCCCATACTCAACGAAATTTAACCTCCTTAACCTATTTAGGATGGTATAAAGGAACCTTTGGGGGCATGGAAGAAGAGAACAAAGTAGGTGCAACGTTATGCTAAAGAATTTTCAAGTCTCCCTATTCCCCTTCATCCTATGAGTAGCATCCCCTTGACATAGAACCCTAGTTCCAACATTCCTTCCTTTCCATTATATGACCATACGGTGTGTTCCTATCCTTATTGGGTCATCCGAGGAAGGGAAATCTCGCTGAGTGATGCTTGAAGGACCTTTTGGAGGAACCTAAGCGGTTTTCTTCAAGGTAGTGTCGATGGTTGGAGTCAGGTTGTAACCACTTCTTGTTACCATTGCTAATAAATAGTTTTCTTTTCCCCATATTTGTGCAGTATTGATTCAACTTGTTTATGTATGCCAAATTACTTTTCATATTTGAATAGATCTATCTATTACTTGTATGATTTTGTGCTATAACTACCTTGTTGCATCACCTTCTTGATTTTCTTTTGCAGGTTAGCGTAAGTAGTATTCAAGAGAAGTACAAGGGTTGAGAGAGAGGAACGACACCAAACGTAAGGACAAAAGGTGTGAAAATTTCTTTCCTCTCTAATAAGGCAGTTAGTTCTTTACAAGTTTTGTATGTGGGTTAAGGTTTTATCTTTACTTGGTCAATTTCTACTGTGACATGACCCAAAGTCATGGGGGGAAAATCCCATAATAGAATTGGTGACCATACTGGGGAGTCTCCTAGTTTGGGTCAATTTTAGGGTTTCTTTGGTTGTCTTATTTTTTTTAGTTTTTCCTATTTCCGGTATTTATTTTCAGAGCATACCTCATTCAAAAATATTTCCGAAAAGTTTTTTGTAAGCCTCTTTTTGGGTTGGATTTTTATTTTTCAAGTCTAACTATTTTATCCACGTCTTGTCCTTCTGTGAGTTGTGGATATTCATGAGTTTCACTTGTATTACCCACATATGTCTGCGAGTCATAGTTTACACAGTCTCGGATCTATGTGTCTTAAAATTTTAACTTTTTTTCTTAGAATTGGGAGGTCTAGGTGGGTTCTTTAGCACATGTTGAGCCTCTTGGGTTTTTGTTTTCTCTTGATTTCCCAATAAAGACTTTGAAAACTCTCAATTCATCTAAAATATTCTTTCTTGTTTATAAGTCATACTTTTGGTTTGTAAGTTTCTTAAGGTCAGTTGAAAGGTTAGATATATGTATGGGCTTGGTTTCCATATTGGTTGTTGTTATGTTGGTTGGGAATTGTTTCCTTTCTTTTTATTTTCCTTCTTCCCTTTGCTTTTAAAAACAATTTTTTTTCTTGCATTCTAGTTGCATGTTCATTTCTTTTTAGGAAAAAATACAAAAAAATATTGATTGCTAGTTTTCTTCTCTTTTTTCCTTTGCCTTTAAATTCATCAAGAAAATTAATTGTTTACTAGTACTCAGGCCTTTAGACTTTCTGCTTATTTTATAGTTAAGGATTTCGATTAAGTTAGCCTTATAAAAGGAAATAATTTAAGTGTGTCAAGTTCTTTCTCTCTGTTCTACATGATTGTTTACAAAACATCCTAGGGATGTAGTGCAAAGTAGTTTCAATATATTGCATACATTTAAAAGTATATTGGTTTCATTTGCAAAAATATAAAATAAAAGAGTTCATTTATCTGAAGCGTTGTTAGCACTTCTCATTTTCAGTGAAGAAACCACTTTTTTTCTTTATGTTCTTAAAGTTTTTTCTTTGGGTTTGTCAAAACAACATCTGAGTTTCATTCGTACCTTTTTGAGTAACTAAAAGCCCCATAAAATGAATACTAAATAAAATTTATTAGAAATTTTCATTTTGTAGGGTGAACAAACTAGTTACAAGCTAGGGCCTTGTTTTAGGTTGGAGAGTGAATTTCTCCAAGGCCATAAACAAACATAGGATTCTGAGATAGGGAGAGCATAAATACAACTAGTGTTAAGTATATCTGGGAGTCTCGTCTAACACAGGATCTAAACACGAGGTTTCATAAAGGAGAGTCGAGGAGAGACCCTTATGAAGCTCAAATGAGCGTAGTGGAGAGATCATATATTGAGATATTCATTAGTACCTATACCTCCATGAGTGGTGGTGATTTCGAGGCTTCAGGCTTAGTTACCCTTCCCATAAATTCGATCCCTACTGTCGACTGTACCCCCCAGACACTAACTGCGTGTTGGTGACTTTATTGTCTATTTCTAGGGATCTCAGAGGTGACTATGGGGGTTTTCCATCATACCTAGGGAGAATTTTCCATCGTACTGAGAAGCGAGGGGACTTGCACTAGATAACGCTGGTCAGTGTAGGTTGGGATAATTTATTTTCCTTCCTTCATTCATTGGTCTACGGGACTTAATCAACCCATGCCTTTGTTCGAAAGGCCCTTACCATACCTTCTAATTGCGGTATTAGGACCTAATCCACCTGAGTTAGGATATTAGTGAGGTCGTTTGTGTATGTTGTTTCCATTTAGGATTTTTTCTAGTGGCGTGCTTAACAATTGTAGACTTTCTTAGGAAGGCTTGTACGCGGTCACCCAAGAGTTGACAACTCAAAGTGGCTGACCAACCACCTTATAGAGCGAGGATAATTCAAGGTCTTCCCCCAAAAGAAGAAGTTAGAAACAATTCTCCCCCGCCTCCACTAAGGCATTGTCTTGATCAATCCAGTTATTTTGTACTGACTGGTCCAATGGAGATCACAACTATGAATCCCTCAAATATTAATGCTTCATAGTCAAAGGTTGTAACAGTTGAAGATATCAGAGCTTAAAAATATGCTCTGAATTATAATCCTCCACTAAATGGAACTTTCTGATCACCTCTGATGCAAATTCCCCCTCCTAGATCAAACTTTACTAATAGTCTCCCTCTTCACTGGGCCGCTATGGATGACACTTCGCAAGTGTCCGGGTCAAGAGTCCCTACAATTCCCACTTCACCAATATTCACCAACGAGATCTTTCCTCCCGATGTATCTAACATAATTACTAGTGCGGTTGAATCCACCAAAGCTACTATGATCAAGAACAATGCTCCATTGTTCGTTGGTTCCACTCCTTCCATGAGTGAAACCATGCCATTTTCATTGACAACAAATGATTTTTATTTCGATATGTCATCAATGGGCATGCTATATGCATTGACTGGTTCCCAGTCAATGTCCCAAGTTTCTAACATTGCTACAGGGAGTTCTTCAATTCCCTACTAAGTGATCCCTTGGGGTGGAGGTCACATTCCTCCATCATTTCCATCTATTGGGAGTGGGGATTTCCCGTATTTTGTTCCTAAACCCTTCATAGGTTGGGGCACTTCTATGGGTTCCACTATCATGCCATCCACTTCCACTCTGTTAACATTATACGGTGGATTCAGGAGCAATCCTTTTTCCATGTCTGCAGTACCGGTAGGAAGAAAACCCTTCCAAGCTCAGTGGAATCACATGCAAGGGTCTTTTCCTTTGCAAGGGATGCCATCAGGGGGAAACCCCTTCCAAGATTAGTGGAATCACATGCAAGGGTATTTCCCTTTGCAAGGGATTACATTAGGGGGAAACCCCTTTCTCAGTATGTATAACCCCATGCAAGAGCTAGTTCCTTCACAAGGGGGATCAACAGGAGGAAACCCTATTTTTCCAGCCGAGAATCATATGGGTGGAGGTTATCCTCTGTTTGACCAAAGCCAATAAGGATTTACTCAAAGCTTTGGTCCATTGGAAAACTCTTACTGGAAACCTGGTGCAAGTTACAATCTAGGACCTTCTTTTCAAGCTACTAATCAGTCGATGACGCAACCTCGGCTACTATTTCTGGAAACTCCCCACTTTCCATATTTTTCTAAGTTGATGAATGACCTGATTCATCACAACCCAAGCTAACCTACCGTCCCCACCAAAATACCATCGAACATCCTAAAGTTAAAAGGAAAAGGTGGTGAAGATCCACAGGACCATGTAACAATGTTTCACCTATGGTTCTTGTTTAATTCGTTAAACGATGACTCAATCTGGTTACGATTATTCAAGCGTATCCTCACTAGGGTCACTGAAAAATGGTACATAGAACTGGATATGTCCAAGTATGTAAAATTGTGTAACCTTTCCATGGTTTTTCTCAACCATTTACAACTCATTTTCCGGTATGATGTTGGGACAAAAAATTTGGCCAATTTTGTGGAAGACAAGGCCATGCACATTTCTGATCACATTTGGGAATGGAGGAGATGGAAAAGTTTTATTAAATCCATGGTTCTAGTACAGTTTCTCCTCAAATGGTTCCTAAAGTTTTTTCTTCCTTATATTTATAAGGATGTAGAAACTTCATGCATATTCATGGAAGAATAGGCAATCTTCAGAGAAACAATGGGATTTGATTTACTCTCAATCCAAAATTCCCTATGATATTATGCTTAATTCACCTCAGTCAACCCTCAACTTATCAAAACCAAAATCAGGACCACATACGATGGAATTGTCGGTTCCTCTCAAAGAAAATCCATAGATCTAGTCTCTAACCAGATGCAACAATTGTCAATTGAAAAAAATGTGGCTGGTCCAACCTCTGTCTCAAATATCCCCACAACCCAATCCTCAGACATAAACACTATGCAATAGAATACTCATAAGGGTCCTCAACAACCTTGAGAGAAAAAGAAAGGCAAAGGAAAGAAGGGTAGTAGGGGAAACGAAAAAATCCTAACAAGAGTGCTAAAGGGGCAAAGGGTGAAAAGAGAAAGGTGAAGTTATCATGCAATATTTTTGGGGATGATCACCTTACTCATGAATTCCAAAATATGCAAGAATACCAATGCTTGAAAAATTTTCAATAACAACAACTTGTTGTGTTGAAAAATATGTTTCCACAAGGACAAAATATGAAGGTTGGCTCTTACACTTCCAATCCACAAGGGGGAACTTCTAGTGCACCTTTAACGAACGGATCTTTCTTGTGTGTTAACATGGTAAATTATTCAAAGTTAAAAGAAGAGGAGGTATATTTTTCGACTAGGTCTCACGATTATAACAATACAAAGTTGATAAAAAAAGGAAAAGAGACTTTCGATCCTCAGGGACCTCTTCACATAGAGAGACCTGAGAAGGAAATGATGGTGCACATAATGAAAGGTGTGTACAAAAGATCTTCACACAACCCTAACACTAGAGTCACACCCAACTAATCTATTTTTAAGGATTTAGCTCAAACATCGTGTGCGATGTCTTCTCTTGAGGTTCTTAAAAGTTTCCCCACCCAACGCACTACATTGTTATGCACGATCAAAGAGGCAGATTCTTCTATCCCACTCACTATGAAGTTTGATGCTACTGATGTGAAGCCTCATCATCCTTATAATGTAGTCTTCCAGATTGATGTTATTTACACAAAGCATGTCATCAGGAGGACCATTGTTGATCAGGGATCTTCCTCATGCATCATGTCTTTTTCCTACGGGAAATATATTGACTCTCTTGAGCTTGCACCTTCTCCGAATTTGTTAACCATGTTTGATGAATGATCATTTAGGCCACACAAGATTATTTCCTCTTTTACGGTCTATTTAGGAGGTAAGTCCTCTTCCATAGAAGCATAAGTAGTCAACGTGCCACTCGACTATAATATGTTATTAGGAAGGAGTTGGAATTACACGATGACAACTGTCATCTCATCAGTATTTAAATTTTTATGCTTTCCCCATGAGGGAAGGATTGTGACTATCGACCAAATGGATCTTAATTGTTCTAGCTCCATGGTAAATCAAGGATCCATGGTTCCAGAGATTGAGAAATCTTGGTCGGAAACTAAGAGCATCGGTGTTGGAATGTGCCCTTATCTCATGGGATTTTTTAATTTCCCATCATCAATAGCTTATATTCGTGCCACACCGTTCATATTTCAAGAGTCGAGTCCTCCAACTCTGATAATGAGAGTCACGTCATTTAGAAAATCATATCTATAAGATCCATGGGTGTTACCCTCACTGTGTGAATCAATCGATGGTCACACACATGTCAGGATGGCTATGCCACTGTCTGCAACTAAGATCACTTATCAGACTATTCAGTGCACCATTGTAGACCCTGATCAGACTCCTACATGGACAAAGGAGGATGATCTGTTTCCGGAGCCTGTCTGGGCTCAAAATTCTTCAATTTCTCAAGACTGTTATTGTTACTAGAGATTTCTCTTGGCTGTAAAAGAGAAACACCTAACACATTTTAAAACAAATAATGATTGATATATGATGATTTTTTACCTGAGTTTTAATGAGCCTTTCAATGATTAGTAATTAGAAACAAAGAGGCATGACTTCATCTACTAAATCATTTAAAAATATTAGAGAATGGATAATAGATCTAGGAAAAACAAAATAGAAATGAAAAGTCAGGTATCCAATTATGATAAACATGGCCTTCCTCTTCAATGAAAGAATAACACAGGATTCATTCATGTTTCCCTTCAATGTGCATAAATTAAGTAACAATATCCATAACATGGGCCTTATTTTTCTTATAGAAAAACAAAGGAAATACTATGTTCAAAGATATATTGTTTAAAGTTTGTTGAAACAAAGGTAGTACTAAATTATAACAATCACAACTCAAATGAATCTATGAAAAGAAGAAATATTAATGGAAACATAAGAAAAACATTACAGGAAAATACATAATTTAGCAAAACGAAATCTCAGAATCTCTTTGCTTCTGAAAAATATTTACATTAAAAAGACTCTTATTACATTCAAGCCCAAAAATTCCTTCAGGTTCCTAACCCCCATTCCACAGGAATAATTATAGTTTTTATAATCTCCTCCACTCAAGTTGAATCCTCCTTTAGTCAACCAAAAATTTGTTGTCATGAATCATCTACACAATTAACAAATATTCTGGAAAGAACCCATCCAGAAAACGCATCATATATCCCAAAATTTTCATACTTTTGCAAAATACTTTGAATTTTAGCTAATGTTTCATTTTTTCCATATTGATTTTCAACCATTTTGGCAAAATATGCTCGGTTTTCCCATGAATCAGTATGCAAAAATGTCTCCTAAAGATTGATGTGATTTCCACTCTAGGAAAATACGTGGCACTCTAGTCCCTATTTCTCTCAAATAATTTATCTTCTAAGAAAATACTTTTAGGATAACGTAACTGACCTTGGTTTAGAAATGGGTTTTCAACCAATTTGGAAAATTCTTCTCTGATTGCCCAGAAATCACTCTGCAAAATAGCCTCTTGAAAATGGATGTGATTTCCAATCTATCAAAACAAATTACCAAATTAGAATAAAAAAATTCATGCTTTCCTTTGCTTTCCCATGAATATAAGATTAAAAATGAAACAATCTAGAAATGAATAAGCAACAACAAATCTTCTTGGCCAAAGAAAATCTTTTAAATCAATTCTGAAAACTACTTTTAGTTGCAAATTCGTAGCCTTCACTTTTGCTGACTTTTTGGGATAGTAAATCTCTATTTCTTGAATGAATGATTCTAGATTGTTTTCCATGGAAATAAATTTCCAACAAGTGTCTGTTTTCCTCATTTGGTTGAGTAAAATTCAATATATCATTTGCCAAAGTTGACTCATCAAAACTAATTTGATTTATAAAAATTTCTAGATAGTTTTATTAATTATATTTCATTTAATTATTTGTTTTATGTTATAATTACAAAATATATATACATGAATTGCAAAGGTAAAAATTAAATCAAATTTAACTAATAATTATTTTAATTAATTAAGGTTAAATAAAATAAAAACTTATTTACATATTAACATTAATTTTATTTACAACGGAGATTAGAACAAGTCTGCTGCCGGAATGCGCTAGGGTTCGTGGAAGTCCGCCTCGGGTACGCATTTGCAGCCAGCGACGGCCATGTCCGCCCCTGGGGGTGAGGATTCGGCCCCTCCCCCCCGATTTCAGACTCGGTCGCGTTCAGAAAGCTGGTCGCCAGCGGAGGTAAGCGCAAACACTCTGTTCCAGTTCCAAAATTCATAAAAAAACTAGAGGAAATCCCAGAAATCGCCCTGCCAGAGACGCAAGCGGTCAAGATAGCCCTAGCTCTCACCGAGAGAGGGCTGGTAGGCCAGTTTATGGGTCTCTAGCCCTCAGCAAAAACCACCGACGCATGGGTCCAAAGGAACTGGAAGCCCCTTCTTAGGCAAGGAGTTACCTGCTACCCTTTGAGCAACGGCTTTTTTCTCTTCGAGTTTATAAACAAGGAAGACAAGGACCTCATTTTCAGAA
>ML805938.1:29518-47137 GCA_009831015.1 Picea engelmannii | reverse complement strand
TGTCCAGTTGCTGAAACATAGTGCTGCAACAGTGCTGTACCAGATGCTGAAACTCAGGGTTGTAACAGTGATGTAACAGTTGCTGAATCACAGTACTGATTTAGATGCTGAAACACAGTACTGTATATATGCTGAAACACAGCCATAGAGGCTGAAACTCAGAAATAGATGCTGAAACACAGTTTTAGTTGCTGAAACACAGAAATAGATGCTGAAACACAGTAATAGATTCTGAAGGAGTACAGAATCTAGTGCAGATCACAAGCCTTTAGCTATAGAGGTAGAATGGTGCAGAAAAATAGGCCCGGAAAAACTTGAGGCTAATTTGTAACCGATTCTGTGGCTAGTCCACCCCATTAATACAATCCATAACCGTTTTTGTTAAAAAAAAAAAAAAAAAAACATTAATTTTATTTACAATTTAAAAGAACCATAATAAAATACATATTTTATGCCAAGGTGGTGAAAAATAACCACACTTTGACCGAGGATATCTTTCAAATCGTAAGTCAAAACAAGGTAAAACTTGAACCGTTGGAATGTTGGAAACAAAACGAAAGCAATGAAGATGTCACACTAAACTAAAATCAAAAGGAAAATCTCACAAAAGAAACCAAACCAAAATGTTCAAGAAGACGCTATTAATAACATTTATTAACATAAGCGCACAAAAAAACAAAGGAGAAAGAATTATCCAAGAAAAACTAAAGGAATTGTACAAATAACAATCTTGAAAATCAAAGTTATGAAAATGATTCGAAGCATAAGAAAATAAAAAATTTGGAAACATTTGGGAAAAGTTTTGGCAAATTTTTTTTATGTTACAACATTAAGCTCCATCTAGGGATTGTGGCTCCTACATGAGGCACTAAAGAACAATAGACCAAGTGCCTTTATTGTTGGGCCATGGAGTAAAAAATTGAAAGCTAAACTAACTTTATTCTCATTTCAAAACTATGTCAACTAATATAAGAATTCTAAAACATTATCAAATTCTCCAAATAGGCTATAAAGATTTTTTTTTTGAATATACTCAGGCAATGTCTACAATAATTTCCCAACATCTAGTCAAGATATTAAATTTCTAACTAGACTGATTCTATCTCAAGGATTAGAAATCATTCATTGTATAACAAATATAATGGATTAAGATCTAGCTATGGCGAAAGCAATTAATAACAAAGTGACAATTAAAATTATAGGATAATCCTTAATAACCATCACATATATTTATTCACTGCCAGTCAGGTGTCTATAGCCCCGGTGAAGTTATTTGCATCCCCCATTAAGACATTGCTTCACTTCCAACCAGGTGTCCATAGTCCCGGTGAAGTTGTCGATGTTCACAAGCTGAATTTCCTTTCACCATCTTAATATTTAATATGTTGTTAAAAACTGAAGAGATGAGGGAAATCATTTTTATGAATTTCCTTCCATCACCCCTTTAAGTGAGATGGCGGAATCAATAGATCAGAGAACATTATGGGAAGATTTTTATTTGTAATATATGAAATAAGTAGAATCACCTATATAATGACTCACTCTAATATTAATTAACTCTCTATTATAACTATGAACTTTCTTTAAAATGATATATATCTATATGTGTGTGTGTGAGAGAGAGAGAGAGAGAGAGAGAATCTTGACAAGATAGATAGTTATAGTTTAAAGTCAAGACTATTTTCTAAAAACATACATTTTCTATTTGAGAAAAAAATAATTTAAGACATTTTCGCCTATTTTTCTAAAAGTGTGTTTCAGAAATCCTATATCAGTTAATGTAACATCTCGCTCTACTGAGCATACTATTATTGGATTATTCTTTGAGGATACTTTCTTGCAAGTGATCCGAGTATGGAAAATTGTGATTTCATTCAGATTATGGGTTATATATGATGGTGTTGATGTGTTATAGCTGCCTGATTTTATTGATGTATATATATGTGTTGACATGTGCTTTTGACAAGTCGTCTTGAGTGTGCAGGACACATGACAGGGTATGGATGCTGGGGGCATCAAATTGATTCCTTGAACCCCAGATTGAGTCAGGGGGTGGATTGTATTGTTTGAGTATTTCATTATTATGCACATATGATGTATGATGGATTTTAGTATGATTTATAGATATGGTTGACACTGTTTTTGTTAGTGGATGCAGGCTTGACGATGCTTGATAATCTGACTCGCATAAGGAGTAAAGGGGCCTTTCACAGAAAACCAGATATTGAGGGAGAGGGGTGGAAACATCCATGTCACAGCCTACTAGCACTCCTGCCATGGCCAGAACTGTAGGTTAACGATTACCTAGTTGGGTGGTCCACTATGCTGTGAGGGAAAACTGAGATAGTTGCTCACATATATTTGGGGCACGTAATAAGGTGGAATCCCTATTCCTTAGAAGCCCTTAGTCTCTCACAAGGTCAACCGAATGGATTTTTAACTCCAATGGGTTGGAAAAACTTCCAAAACAAGTCAACGTGAGTGGAACCCTTGGAGCACGAAGATGTGTCTTGAAGGGCACGTCGCACAATTGAAACCTGAGTAAATAAACATAAGTGGCCTAGAAAACATTGGAATGGTTAGACCCTGTTGGATTAAAATAATTAATTAAACAATATATTAGTAATTATTAAATCCAACCGGAAGTCCAAGTCGAAGTCTAAAATTTAATAAAGGGACTAATTGAATTGTGACATGAGTAAAGATTTGAAGGAAATTAAAGGTTAGGAAATATTAAGTGAGGACCTAAAGAATTGAAAAAATGCACATGTGTGCATGAAATTATTTAAAAAGGAATCTTTATTTAGAAATTACTAACAACTTGAGAGAATGGGTTGTGCATAGAATAGAATTTGAGTCAGCCAACCCTAGCCTAACTAAGAAGACTCCTAATCCAACTCTAACTAAAACCTAGTTAGGAGACACCCATTAATTCAGGGGATTCATAACTAAGAGACAACAATATGATATTTAGGAACACATGGGGAAATGTGAGGAAATGTGGCTTTTAAATAAATAAAAAAAGATAAATTACTTGTGCAACCTGGGGAGAATGTGACACCTGTATTGGGTGAATAATCCTTTAAATGAATTATATATAAAAAAAAAATTATGCATGAGGGACAAATGTCCATGAGAAAGAATGTTATAAATATATTGATCCAGAAGGAAAGCAGATAGAACTTTTGGGAGGCACAGTTATGCTGTCGAATTTTTGATTGATTGCGTTTTACTTTTGATAGTTGGGACTCCAGGCGGGTGAAAAGAGTGGAAGCTCTTCCTTGCGAGACAAGCCTAGAAGCTATTGTGTTTTGGTTTTTGTGTTCTTGGCCCCTTTGCATCTCGGGAGGCTAAGGAGAAAGAATACTACCCCTAGCATTGGCTGGGAGGTACCGGTGAAGTATCTGCGATTAGAAATCCAAGGAAGGGGAGGAGTACAAGACTTGAAGGCCATCTTCATTTTGCTGCATTCGTTGGTTGTAGTATTTCTTTTTATATTCTAAATTAATTTATATTACAAGTGTATTATCATAATAGGTTGAATGAGTCACTGTAGAATCATTGGAAGGTCTGAGTGACAAGATTTTTGTTTGCTTCCAAAAAATTAATAGTTACAGAGTTATATTTAACCCTCTCTGTAATTTCAGATGTTTTTGTACTCTAATCGAGCGGCCTGACCCTCATTATAGAATGTGAATTTTATTGTATATTGTCTATATTAAAGTTTGTATTTTCATCCATAATAGAAGTATGTGTGAGAATAGTTTAGTTGAGGTTATGTTAGGAAATTAACAGTGCCTTCTTCGTCGGTCAAATAAGGATGTAGTTCCGACTGTATCGTTAGTCCCTGAATAATATTCAACTAAAATCCTACAAGTTAACCATGTCGTGTTTTCCCATTGATTTCGTTTTTGAACTTGAGTTACTTGCGGCATGAATTCCTGTGCTATCTTGAATTTAAATCCAAGGTTGTCAGAACGAGAGAGGCCTATTAAAGTCTCGGGAGTTGACTCTTAACTCGTAGTGCGTAAATCCTTTTCCTAAAACAAAGTTAAGCATGTGACCAGGAGCCAGAACTTAGTGCATGTGAATTTTAACAACTTAATCTATTGGATGGCAAAGTTTCTCCTCACGCAATATTCTACAGTGGAGATCCATTACGAAACTCCAGACTTCGAGGTTTTTACCCGCTTCTACATCTTGAGTCTATTCCACTTAGATCATCGAATTGTCGAAGGGCTCGAAGATCTGATGGCTTACACTCCCCTTAGATCGACGGATTTCATCCACTCCGGGAGTTCATCATCTGTTGCAAATAAAAACTCCTTTCCTATGTAGTGCCAAACTATTGAAAGCTCGGAAGGACTAAGACTCGGAGATCTATGATCCTTGTTTGTTCACTAGATATATGAATCTCCTTTATTCCAGAAGTTCAAAACTTCAGGGTCCTTGTAATCCTTAGAAGTTACCTCTTAACCTCGTCGAAGGTCCAAATTTCGAATGACTAAGGGATCGATGGTCCCCCCACCCCTCTCAGATCTACGACCTTAAGAAACTCTAGGGCTCTGAGATTTGGGAGGTTGAGATGTTGCAACTCTCATTCCTTCTGAATTTATGAATCCTAAACCCACAGATCTGATGGTCATTGATTTACTGAAAACAATGGTCGAGATTAACTTTAGAACTCCGGGAGTTCATAACCCTTCACACCTTCACAACCTTCATCCACCGCCTCCTGAATGGTAGAGTTCTGAATACTTGGATCTATGAACACGTGTACCCACTGTTGGATGGTAAGGATTTAATCTGGACTTATGGACTGAGAGTTCTTTAACCTTTAGCTTATGGCCTTTTTCCACATATGACCATTCTCGTAACCATAACTTAACCTAGAGAGTTAAACCTTTTCCTTGTAATCTATCCCATAGGACCTCTGTCCTCCCTTCGTATGAACGAGAGCTATGACCTCGACTCAACTCCTTAGGGACTAATTGATGGTTTAATTATACAATCTCGATTAAATTGATCGTGAATATAGATGGTTGGGAAGGATTGCAGAGTCTCGACTAGCACAATGTTTAAACCCTATCCCAATTTCCGTAATAGAAACCACTCGTTGATAGTGGGATCAATGACAATCGTTGAAACATTTGTAGGTGATGATAGACGACTTGTGTGGATTGTGGAACCGAAACTTGCATGATCATTAACTCAACCCTTTGATCCCGTAATGGTTCCCTGTCATTGATATACCCTTCCTGAGATCCTACAGTCGAGACTTATTCATATGTTGATCCAACGGTCCTCCTCTACAACTCCCAGATCCGACGACTACTGAGTGCTAGTCACTGATGGTTTATTGCATGCTTGCACCTCCCCTATGTAAATTCACATTGTCTCTCCTGAGCTTCATTTTTTTGAAAGTTAATACCTAGGCCCGACTTGAGAGGGTCCCATTCCATACCAGGTGATGTTCTTCTGAGATGTGGGCTCTAAAGAAGCCTATCTACATACTTTTGGAGTTGGATCTAGTTGTGTTTCACTATGACACCTAGAAGAGGAACTTCAGGTTCCTTACAGAAAACTTATTAATTAAATCTTAGAACATACATTCTTTCGATTATAGACTTTTCTTCTTCATAGTATCTGTTGGTTCAACAAGGTACAAAGTAGGCTTATGGTTCTACCTTGCACTGAGATATTTTCTCTGTTTTTCTCTTCCTCCTTTAACTTGTGATATAGATAGGATATCTAACTACTTGGTTGTACGTTGTAGGGTGGTAACACTTATTCCAGATAGACATGAGTAATTTTGAGACTATCATAGATGATAGATTGTATATTTAAGGGAGTCTGTTTTACTGTTTAAGTTTATTGCCTTGATTTTTATGACATTACTTCCTATCCCTTAATTAAATAAGATGATGAATTAATGTAATAATACACATTGAGCATTATAGCTAAGTGTGTTTGTAACTTAATTGATGCTTGGTTGGGACTGTAAATATGGGAATTATATACTTCCTTGTTCCTTAGAAAATTCCCCAGTCCTGAGACCTTAAGTGGTCAAAATCAATCGAATGAATCCTGGACTTGAGCGTTGATTGTGTGTCTTGGAGGTCCTAACCTTGTAGGTAGATTGGATGGGTAGATATTCTTGATTGCCTTGTATGATGATTTATTTTGTTAGAAGAAATGATGTTGTATGATGAAGCTATTTGTGGTTGATTTTGAATGATCGTGATGTTTCACTCTTGTTGTATGTGATAATTATGGGATCTGGAAGATCATTAATTCACTGACATTACATCTAAATCTAGTTGTGCCATGAGATGAATGAATTAGACTGCATATCACTGAGTATGTTGATATCATGTTTAACTTGTTCTAATGATGTTTTCTTAATGCTTTAAGGGAAACGAAAAGAAAAATATCTCTTATTGTTATCAATTGGTTATGATGTAACATAGGGGTTTTTATATATGGTATCAAAGACGGTTCAACCTTGCGACATTGGACCATTACACCATCCGTTGTGTTAAACAAAATGATTGAATTAGATCGCTAATAAAAATCTGAAAATTGCTCTTGCAGGTAATCATGGTTAGAGAAAGAAGGGGAAGTAGACGACATGGTGCTGGAGGAAGGGGTGTGACACCTTCGATAACATCCACACCTGAAAGGTCTAACCCCAAGAAGATGAGAAGAATGTTGAGCAAGAGCAGATTGTTGTGGGAGATGTAGTAAGTATGATGAGATCCTTCTAGAGGATGTCAAAGGCATTGATCAACCACCTGGATAGAGATTAGGGAAGAGCGTCTGTACCTAATGAGGGTTCACAACACACCCCAACTAGTAGTAGCAGAATACACCAAGAACTCGAGAAGGTGAAATTTCCCGAGTTCTTGGGTGCCCCGGATGGCTTAGCCGCTAAGGCATTGTTGGAGAACATGGATATGTGCTTCACACTTCGTGATTACACATCCAACATGAAATTCTGCATGGCGGTATTTCAGCTGAAAGGGGGTTCTCTTCTATGGTGGAAGACGCTCCTGCCTCAACTTAACATGGTCATCGAGGACGTGTCATGGGAATTGTTCGAGGAACGGTTGCAGGAAAGGTACTTTTTCGAGGAATTCATTGAGAACCAATTTAATGAGTTCAATGACTTACGACAAAATAGTCGTACAATGCCGGAGTATGAGGCCAGATTCATGGAGATACTTAGGTATGCTCCACATCTGAACACAGAGAAGTTAAAGTTCAACAAGTTTGTGTTTGGCCTTAACTTCAACATTCGTGCGAAGGTGAGGATCTTAATGCCTTAGAATTTGCATGATGTGGTTTAGAAGGCCCTCATAGCGAAGGAAGAGATGAATGGAGGGGGTCAGGGCATGACTCCTTCTAGAAGGACTGGACAAATGTCATCAACAACGTAGCAACATCAGGCGCCATCCAAACATATTGTAGGGCATCCATATATTCCTAGAGGACTAATGTTTATGACACCACAACGAAATAATCCTCAGTAGAGGACTCATTAAAGAGGACCATAGCGACAACAACGTCAATTGCAACAACATTTTAGGCATGTTCAGCAGAACAGACCAGGATTACATGTTGTTAGACCAACAACTTCTACTTCAGGGACTAGGAGAACTGGACCGAAGAATGGATGATGGACATATGGTGATCCACATTACCAGCGAGACTATCCAATTAAGAAGGCTAGCGTGATCAGATCATCAGGACCCACTACAATTGGATATTTGGGCAAGGCCCACAAGATACATGTAGCGGTGAACAAATGCTAGGCTGAGCATCAGTCCACTATGCTAGAGATGTCAGGTATGATCCCAGACCAAAACTATAGTATATTTATAGATCTAGGTTCTACAAAGAGCTTCATATCTAGTGCAGTGCTGAAGAGAAGTAAGGTAAAGGCAGTCGAGCAGGATGAGTTCAAGTACATAGAAATGGCATCGGATTCCAAACAGAAGGTTGAAGGAAAGGTTACAGGCTATAGCCTTAAATTGGAAGACTTTGTAACAAAGGTAAATCTTTATGTCACGATACTAGGATCTTATGACATAGTGATTGGTATGGATTGGTTGGAATCGCATGATGCAATACTTAACTGTAATACGAAACGGTTAAGTTTGACGGATGATTTGGGATAGAGTAGAGTGATTGTAGGAAGAAACCAGGGAGTGTCCTTGAGGTTCATTTCTTCCCTACAATTGCAGAAGAGTATGTGCAAGGGATGTAGACTATATGCAATCTTAGCGCTGAATGAAAAGGTCGAGGCAGAAGGACTAGAAAACCTTCCTATAGTGCAAGAGTGTGCACATGTATTTCCAGAAGAGTTACCTGGTTTACTACTCGAAAGAGAGTTGGAGTTTACAATAGACTTGAAACCAAGAATTGAACCTATTGCAAGAGATCCTTACCATATGTCAACGCCTGAATTGTAGGAGTTGAAAATGAAATTGAAGGAATTATTGGATTTGGGACTTATTCATCCAAGTGTGTCACCTTGGGGTGCACCACTTATTTTCATGAGGAAGAAGGATGGATCATGGATACTTTGTATTGACTATCATCAATTGAAAAAAGCGACGATCAAGAACCATTATCCATTGTCAAGAATAGATGATTTGTTTGATCAAATGAAACGGGGGACGATATTTTCAAAGATTGACTTGAGATCAGGACATCACCATTTGCAGATTAAGGAAGACGATATCCCTAAGACTGCTTTCAAGACGAGATTTGGACACTATGAGTTTATAGTTTTACCGTTTGGATTGACAAACACCCCAGGGGTATTCATAAGTTTGATGAATGGGGTGTTCTGTGAATACTTGGAAAGGTTTGTTCAAGTTTTTATTGAGGACATACTAATTTATTCTCGGATGAAGGAAGAGCATGATGAACACTTGAGATTGGTTCTGCAGTGCCTAAGAGAAAAACAAATGTACGAGAAGCTATCAAAATTCTCTCTTTACCAATCTAAGATTCACTACTTGGGACATGTCATATCTGGTGAAGGTATCGCTGTGGATCCAATGAAAATGGAGGCTATTATGGAATGGCCAGCACCGAAAAATGTACACAAAGTACATATTTTTATGGGTTTAGCAGGATGTTGATGACGATTTGTCAAAGGAATTTTGAAGATAGAAAAACTGATCACGGAATTGCAGAAGAAGAATAAGAAGTTATTGTGGACTGAGAAATTCACATAAGCATTTCAAAGGCTCAAAGAGTTGCTGACGAAAGCACCAATACTAAAATTCCCTGACATGGACAAGGAGTTCTTGGTGTTGGGCATAGTTTCATTGATGTCAACAGTTGATATCATTGATGTGATGATAAGTTGAGATAAAATCTCAAGAGGGTTAGTGAATGAAAATCAAAGCTCAGAAGATATGGCACAATGAATTTCAGAAGAATCGTTGGAGGACTAGTCAACAATATATAATGACTGGTGTCTAACAGTTGGATGATATGCAGAGATTAAATCTCAGGAGAGTTAACGAATGAAGATCAAATATCAGAAGAGATGGCGCGTTGAAACTTAGTAGGTATGGTGTGATGAAACTCAGATCAAATCAAGACCGTTGATGCACAATCGCCAGATCAACGGTGGGGATGAATTGCGGAGAGTGAAAGAAGAATTAAACTACTCGCTAGTTACAGTTCCGCAATCAGTCTAGATCATCATATCTCATAAACTCAAACATCTATGACTGTGGTTGATCCAACAAACGATCAGATTAAGTCATATTAAGTTGTGACCGTCGAATTCCCAATTGCCAGATCAATGGTAGGGATATATTGTGGAGATCGTAATAACTATTAAACATCGTGCTATTTCCAATCCCGCAATTAGTCAGGACTGTCAGATCTTACATCTTCAAAGATCGACGATTGTGGTCGACTCACCAACAATGCACAACTTTAAATTACGAAGTTTGGGTGTCAAGTTAAATCACTTGCAAGTTGTGGTTCCACAATCATCATCTACCGTTAATCTACTTCGAAGAGTCAACATCGACCGTTAGATAAAATTAAGTGGAAGGATATGATAAGAGAGGTAAAATATTTGAGATCACAATTATGCGAACTTCCGTCAGTCGTCAGATCATTCTAAAGTGGAAGGACAGGATAAGCTAGAAGAAGGACCGCATTTAAACCAAGGAAAAATTGCATCATAGAAAGATCAAGACGTTGATCTAAAAACATGATCAACGAACAACATTAAGTTCAGGTTAAAAGTAGAGAGGAGGTTACTGTTCGGGGAATCTCACTTTGGAAGAATTGGCAACTTGAAAATTCGAAATACCCGAAGTCCCGAAATCTGAAATGAATAAGGACCATCGTATCTGGAGGATATACGATGACTGTTGGATCAGTGTTGATGGTCAGAAGATCACCTCAGCAAGGACACGTGGCAGGCCATGTCAACAAGTACACATGGAATAATCATATGATGACATGTGTCAAGAGGAAATTGGTTTGTGTGATGCCAACACATGACGTCAATAAGTTATGTCACTCCAGGAGAATTACTTTGGGAGTTTCACCACCAAGAAATGTCAAAAGTCTCGAAGTCCCAAAGGACGAAGTTCTTAAGTCACTCTCAGTTGTCAATCTGAGATACCCTTCAAACATTATTCTGACCATTAGATAAAGGAGATGAATATGTGTCAAATCAGGAGATCTATGTCGACAGACCACGTCAACAAGAAACTATGGCATAACACGTCAGCAGTCCACAACAACAAGGACATGTGGCACAGTCAGAGAATGAAAAATGTCAAGTTGAAATCTATATTTCAGGTACGTGCAAATCACGAATCTGAGTGACATGTGGCAGCTACTCGGCTCGTGACATGTCCTCAAGTGACATAAGTAAGTTATGTCACTCTGGGAGTTTGACTTCGGGAGTTTCACCACTAGCAAATGACAAAATATCTGAAGTCCCGAAGGACGAAATCCTGAAGTAGACATGGTTCGTCCGATCTAAAGAAACAATTCAGGAGCATTATCATCTATCGATATACTATAGTGGAAGGATAGTGTAAGTGGAAGTGTTAACCGACAATAAGTGGTCTCCACCGTATTATGACTTACTCAGCAAGTGATCACTCCAGAGGAAAATGGAGTGACGTCTATCTGAAACCTTCGAAGTCCTAAATGTTGAAGTCTCGAAGTGGACATGGGTCGTCCGATCTAAAGAATACTTCAGTTGCATTCTCAACCGTTGATTAAAACACAGTGGAAGGATAACATAAGTATAATAGACGAAGTCGCAAAGTAATCTGTGGCCATCCATATCAATTCTTGAATAAGACCCAACCATCAGATTAAGCCATGTAAGAATCAAATCTGACGATTGATCATTTTCTGCGAAATAAACATAAACCATCTGATATGTTTGGGAAATATGATTCAGAAGTTTTGAAAGGTTTCAAGTCCAAAAGTCATGAAGGGCGAAGTGTCGAAGTTACGACAATCGTCCATTTTAGAAGGTTAAAATCGTGACCATTGATTCACATAAGTGCTCAAGCGCTCGTCTGTCCTAGCATCTGGTAACCACTGTTGATCATATGATATAATATTTTTAAAAGGAAATTATAATATGTTGTTTTAGTTGGTAATCCCGTGGTTCTATAACGCTCGGTCACATGTAATGGTTTTAAGGAAGCGCCTCTGTAGAATTCTGTCTTTGTGAAAAAAAGAAGATATTCAATATTGAGTTTAAAGGATGAAATTGATCCATATGTGATAAATTTATGAAAATGCTTCACGGTAGAAATGATAAAACAATGATTATAGTTTAGTTAAACAAAGAAGGGCGATGGTCCAAACAAAAGAACACAATGCATATCAAAATCAAATTGTTTTGAGGATTATATAAATGAGGAAGAGCTATGAGAAGGGGCATCTCTGCATTCCAAATAAGAAGATAAAATCAGAGGCAGCGTTGAAATAGAATAATTGTTTGTTCTAATGGTCCTGTCATTATCTTATTGAAGATCAATAACAAAGGAAGTCGGAGCAACAATTATGCAATCCAGTATATGTTATAGAAGACCTTTATTTGACTGTAGTAGAGTCATTAAAGATTAAATGATAGAAGCCAGAGAGTAAGAGATGAAGTTTGTCTACAGATAACTAGAAGACCATGCAAGCAGATAATACAAGAGAAGTGTTATACGTGTTATAACCTACATAAAGGGAGGAAGGGTGGAGCAAGGGAAAACAAGTTGAAGTCGAAAGGTCAAATATGATAGGGCTTGTGTTAATGGATTCTTGACTCAAATTCCATGAAGAGCAGAAGATATTAAATTACATTGTAAAATTAAGGGTGGTTGGATGGTGCAAGGGCAGGTTGGAGCCTGCAGGGGAGTTGGTGCTTCCTTTTCAGTTGTATCTGACTAAATAGGAGGTTGTAGCCTCCTACCAGTTGGTGCTGGTGAACAAAGGGAGTTGGTGCTTCCTTTCCAGTTATAGCTGACTAAACAGGGGGTCGAACCCTCCTACCAGTTGGTGCTGGTGAACAAGGGTGTGGGTTCATCCTGACCAGTTGGTGCTAATCGAAAACAAAGAATATCTTCCTTCTATGTAACTTGTAAGAAAAGGAATTTTGCAGTTAATAGAAAAGAGTGTGTGTGACACTATCCCACCAACATGAATACACAAGATTAATGTCTGATTTATATCGAACATGTAAATTAAAGTGGTAAAGGAATGTCATAGCGATGGGAATCAAAGGTGTGAAAGGAAGATTCTCATCCTAATGGAATCATCCACCATGGATTTTGGAGCACCATTGGTGAAAATTCCTCATGTGGTGACCTAGATCCTCACCATCCTTTCTTTCAAATTTTGGAATATATAAAGGAAGCTTGGTAGGAGTTGGGGGACAGTTCGAATCATGAAGCACCTAGTCATTTGTGAGTTTCTTCAAATCTAGAAGATTCAACATTGATAAGAAAGAAAGTCTCATTTTTCTGACTAGGTTTCAACTTTCAGGGTTATGCCCCATCATCTAAATAGTAGTCGTAAAATAATTACCTGACACATAGCTAATTCCAAGTGTAAAAGGAACATTTTCCTGGTGTCCTAGATTTTGGGTGGAATTAGGGGAACTTGGACATGAGGAGGAATTCCTCCATACATTGGATTTCAAAAATTTTGAAAAGTATTTCTCCCTGATGGCATTGCGAAAGAGGAGAAGGTTTCATTCATCTAGTTACCAAAAACTGGGAAGGGATTTCTCCCTATCAACACCCCTATTGATATAAAATCTCCACCCACTGAGTTTTTGAATCCTTGAAAAGGATATTTTCCCATGGGCATCCCTGGAGATGTAAAATCTCCACTTCTGAGTGATGGAATCAACACACAAATGTGCCCCCTATGAATGAGAAGGTGGGGAGATTTGTTGAATAACTCCCCACATACATGCTGACATTAGGAAGACCGGGGAAAGTTGGCTACAAAATGTGAAATACTAAAGGAAAAGGAACCCTCACCATATGACATAGAGGATTGGGCTCCCACACCACTGTTGGGAGTAGACATGAGAGGAAATAATGCCTCTAGTTGACACTATTGAGGTGGGTGGGAATGTGCTTGGTATTAATGTAGTTAAGATCAAAGGAATGACTCCTCTTCCATAGATAGTCGATGTGGTGGTATGAGTGCCCCAAGACCTAGAGGTATGAGAAACATTTTCCATCGTGGACGATTAAATAAAAGGGTTTAAATATGACTCGGATTCTCAAAAGTCCAAGAGTGCAATGGAACAAGGCTAGGATGCTCAGTGAGAGGTGGATTAAATTTGGAAGGAGTTGGATCAGTGATATTGTCCTATGGAGAAGGAAAACCTCCTAGAATTGGAATAGGATCATTCAAATACCTTAAAAATACCTAATCCTCAAGCTCCTCATCAATAGGACCTTCCCTTGTGGTATTTTTCACATTTGTTTGAGTCTATTGTACTGGCTCTCACAAATCAGTGTTGTTCATCATACACCTTTGAGGAGGTGGATCCACACTTTCAAGAGAAAGACCACAGGTCCTTGTATACTAATATAATGATTGGTGAACCACTTTGGATCAAATATTCAAAAGAAACAAGACATTTTCAACCTAAGGCCAACTAAACAAGCAACGATAGATCACATAACTACAAAATTCCTAAGAGAATTCAAAAAACAAGCTACTCTTCCAAAGATCATCCCATGTTTGTTAGGTATTGAGTCTTAGATGGTGAAAACTGTGATCAAAGGACCTTTGGGAGATTGATATGGGTTGATTAAGTCCCAATATCACTCAATGAAGGAATGAGATACAATTATGGTAACCTGATCACAACGTTCACCTAAGGTGGAAGTACCCTCGTGAATATGGGCACCCTCCAAAGGATCCAAAACAATGATTAGGTGTGTTCCTTAGGTACCACAAGCACTTCACACTCACATTCACCCGTGAGATGTCCTAGGATAGGCCACTAAGGTTACCATTTCACAATTGGTGATTGTGCATAACACTCATGCGTCATGATCACATGTATGGGTAAGGAAACAAAGCTCAAGGCTTTCAAGAAGTGATGTCACCCAAAGGTATTGACACTTTAGAAACACCAATACACATAGTAATCCAATGAACACTGAAAATGAATTAAGGGGGGACTATCACCTCCACTTTCTCCCAATGTGACCTCATGCTTGACACTTATGTGAGAGGTTCTTTGCCAGCAAGTGCCTTTTTCTACTACTGGATTTTCTCTCTTTAATATGCTCTTGTTTGATTTTAGCAACCTCAAAGGGTTAACTCTCCAATCCTATTCCAAGGCCCTACTTCCTAGACTACTATTGGTCTTCTATGAAGAAACAATCTAGTTAATTTTAGTTAAGTGTTCATTTTATATAGCTATATATTACTCATGGACACATAAATACAATTGATGGTGTTTTAAGACTATTGCAGAAATACAATTTTAAGAACGGTAGTAGATTCAATTTTTCACTTCTTCTTCAATGAATTCAATTAAATCATGAAAAACTTGAATCCAAATTCTGATGCAAGATGCCAACGTTAAAATGCAATTTTTTATTTTTGTGAGACTTAAAATTAGAGACCCTACTCTACCAAGAAGCCAACAAAAACTACAACTAAAAAAAACTAATTTCAAAAGTGAAAACAACAAAGAAAGAGAATGACACCTAGAATGCTCTTTTCTTTTTCTTATAATGAATGATAAATATAGAAAATGCAACACTTTTCAACTAAAGAACCTACTACAAAAATACTATGGACAACAAAATAACAAAGGTGCGGGAGTCAAGCATGAGTGAAAGAGAAGGAAATGAGAAAAACTACAACCTAGAATGCACTTGTGCCTTCTGTGAAGCAAACAAGTGAGTACTCTCTCCTTTCCTTAAGGAAACATGAAATTTCTCACAATGTCTATGAGAGAAACAAGTGAGTGAATGCAATTATGGAGCGAATTTATAAGGACACCCTCAAAACACCCCTGTAATTTGATATGTAAGACTACTAGCATGAAAAACATATTGAAAACTTATTAGAGAGATATAAACTAAGCCAATAGATAAAAAAAAAATCAAACCTATTGAGAATAACATGAGTTATCCCCAGTGGAGTTTCCAATTATGTTGCAGATGTAAACTACCTTATGGCTAGGGCTTACCATAACAAAGTGGAAATTCAAAGAAAAATGAAAATCGTTCTCTAGGTTATCCTATAATTAAATTTTATAATATTCCCAAGTCTGCTAGGCTAGGATATTAATGATTTGTTGTGCAATTTATGTTGTTTCTAGTGTGTTCTTTTGTCAAACAATTTGCATACATTCTGCTAAAAACTTTCGTCAAACATATTGTATGTATTCCAAGCACTCATAAAATAGAAAGACACCATGGGAATTTTTATTATGGATGGAACCACAATCACAACAATAAAAATCCCTAATGGCTTCTATGGAAGTTGAAATACATCAATAAAACACACAATATGAAAATCAAAACCTAGAATAATGCCACAACCTATTCTAGTAGATGATGCATCCTACTCTGCTCTGTATAAAACCCTCTCCAAGATGACTTGGCCACTTGAAGTTCCCCATGGCTCATCCTAGCCACATGACTCTACCAAAGAAAGGGATCAGTGTTGAATGGTGTTGTCATTGATGCCAAATTCAGACATTGGTGATCATCATGAAGAAGCCTATGGGTTTACTTGAAGGAGTCTCCAAAGTGGTGTTAATATTATGGTAGCTGCGGGAGGTATTTACCTCTACATGTGAACCTGACGAGAATAGAAGACACCGAGAAGCAAGAGAAACCCTAATGAATTGGCTAACAACCCTAGAAGCCTTGTCAGCTCAAGAATATAATTTATATTAGGCTATTAGCCTCCAAGAGAAGAAGTCGGCCATAATTAATAATAATATATTGAACAGACACATACCCAGAAGGAGAAGTCAGCCCCAGTAAACTGGCAGAATCACTATAAATATAGGGCGCCAGTTTCTCATTTGTCACATCTCAGGACTGCAGTTTTCCCAGTTGGTGCACACTACAGTTGGAGCTGGTGCGCAGGTTTGGAGGAGGGTTGCAGGTGTAGCTGCATCAACAGCAAGTTTCAATATTTGGCTTGGATATCTCTTGGCTAGGGTTTGGACTATCTAATCAGATTTTTGTGATGCGCTATCCTTGGGGAGAGATGCCCTGCTCTTTGTTTGGCTATCTAGCCTAGGGTTTGCTTCCAGAGGAATTCTCAGGTCAAGGTTAAGGTGCTCGGAGGGAGGCTTCGGCCTGTGGTTGGGAGACGAGGGTATCGTCGTGGTAAAACGAACACACCATCTTATATATTCTAACAAGTTATGGGCCCACACCCCTTCAGTCATCCTAAAACGCTGGAAGGAAACATAGCCACTAGATATTGAGCTCGTTGAGGAACTGCCGCTAGGGTTACTAGCAGGAGCAGCTTCCAAAAGCACTGCAGCTAGGGTTACCAGCAGAAGTAGTTGCAGAAACCCTAAACCTCTTGTTGAGGCACCTTAAGTGATGATATTGACCTAATCTCTGGATAGATCAGTGCACCCTAGCCCAGCGCATCTCCTGGT
Organism: Picea engelmannii; assembly: GCA_009831015.1. Classification (NCBI taxonomy): domain Eukaryota; kingdom Viridiplantae; phylum Streptophyta; class Pinopsida; order Pinales; family Pinaceae; genus Picea; species Picea engelmannii. The sequence goes on along the minus strand of ML805938.1, from coordinate 29,970 downwards.
ACTCTCAGAAGGCCAAGACGTGAAGTTTGGATTTCTGGTCAAATCTAGGGTTTGACCAAGTCAAGCAAGCCATGAAAAACTCTATGAAGTATGAGAACAAGCTAGAAGGAGCCTCCAACTTCAAAGCATGGAAGACAAGGATTGACCTCATCCTTGCTAAGAATAAAGTGTTGGACATTGTGAAAGGAAAGATCGTGAAGCCAGAGTTCAAAGAAGGAGAAGAGAAGGAACCGCATAATGTTGCAGCTATGGAGAAGTTCAAAGACATTGATATCAATTCCATGAGTATCATAGTGGATTCCATAAAACACCACTTGATACCCTACATCTCCCATCTTGACTCATCGAAGAATATGTATGATGCCCTAACTAATCTCTTCTCAGTCAGAAACATTGGACAAGTTATGAGTCTGAAGAATGAACTTCGTGACATGAAGATGAATGATGACGAT
>ML805938.1:0-20963 GCA_009831015.1 Picea engelmannii | reverse complement strand
CTGTGTTTCAGCGTCTGTGTTTGCATTTGTGTTGCAGCAGTTCGCATTTGTGTTGCAGCATCTGTTCTTCATAAACAATCGATTGCCATCAATGACAACCTTGATCATCTGCGTCATCTTTGTTGTAGCCATATTTCCAACACTACCAAGAAGGATAAGGTCATCAACCTAAAGGACAAGGATTATGAGATGACTTCCTACTTTCTTGGTATAGACATTGTGATCAGAATGACATCTAGAGAATCTGGTGTCAATAAGAAATTTGTCCATTTTGGCATACCAAGCTTGGGGATATTTCTTAAGACCATAAAGATATTTCTTAAGGTGACAAGCAAGGCTAGATTCATTATGGACATAGCCAAGAGGTTTTTCCATGCATATTTCTTCTTTCAAATATCCATGCAAGAAGACGAATTTAACATCCATTTTATGAACCTCCCATTTATGTGAGGTAGTAAGGGAAAGAACAAGGTGGATGGAATTCATTTTGGCTATAGGGGAAAAGGTTTCATTATAGTCAATTCCTTCAACTTGGGAAAATCCTTTGGAAACTAAGCAAGCCTTGTGTCTTTCAACACTTCCATCTGATGCATACTTAGTTATGTAGACCCATTTACATATGACAAGTTTTCTTCCTTTTGGAAGAGGTACAAGATACCAACTATTGTTTTCCATTAAAGAATGATACTCTTCATTCATTGTTGTATCCCAATCTGGATGACCTGAAGCTTATGCAAATGTCTTTGGATCATGAGTCTCTGAAACTTGAGCCAAAAGAGAAGAGGCTCGCTGGAACTGTGAACGTGTCCGATGTTGATCTAAAGGATCACCGACAATATCACCAGTTGCTTCTCGTGTTGAATGAAACCATATAGGAAGCGATGGAGCTAGTGTTGGTTCAGGTTCAAAGGACTCATCTAGAGGAAGGTGCAGACGAAGGTGGATTTTCATCCTCATTGTTATCATCTGAAGAAGAAACCAAAATAGGAACATAAGAAGGCACAAACGCCAAAGATGACTCACAGGCCGAAGAGGGAACAATCGTCGAATTAGTCTCGCAAACCAAGATATTTTCATCAAATTTAACATCTCTTCTAATAATAATTTCATTACAATGTGGCTGAAGAAGTCGATAACCTTTGACATCTTCAAAATAACCAACAAATATACACTTCTCATTTTTAGTCTACAATGCTTTTCTTTTCTCATTAGGAATGTGAGCCCACACTATATTTCCAAATACACAAAAGTGACTTACATCTGGTTTAATTTTAGTCCAAGCTTCTTCTGGTGTTATATTTTCAAGAGATTTTGTGGGAGTGTGATTTACTATGTAATTTTCACGATTGATGGCTTATATCCAATACTTTAGACGTAATCCCTTAGATTGGATCATACAATTAGCCATTTCTTTTAATGTGAAGTTCTTTTTCTCAGAAACACCATTTTGTTGTGGTGTATATGGAACAATGTGTTGCATTTGGATGCACTGTGTAGTGTAGTAACTTACAAAATTATTTTTCACATATTCACCTCCATTATCTGCTCTTAACCTTTGAATTTGATGTCCAGATTGCTTTTCTACAAGGGCCTTGTAGGCCAAAAACTTGTCAAACACTTTGCTCTTAATTTTTAAGAAGCAAACCCAAGTATGTCTGGAAAAGTCATCAATGAAAGTTAATAAATACTTGCAACCATAAAAATAAGGAGAATAAAGTGGATCACACAGGTCACTGCGAACAAGCTGCAAAGGGCCCGAGGTATGCCAAGATGCATGTTTGTTAAAATTGTCCCGATGATTTTTTCCAAGAAAAAAACCAACACAAACACCATCTCTACATGAAACATGAGGAAGACCAGTCACCATCTGTTGATTACATAGTTTCTACAATGAGTGATAGTTTAGATGACCAAATCTCTCATGCCAAAGTTTGCTCAAGTCATCGCTATGAGAAACAAAAAATGAAGGAAATGATGATGACCCAAAGTTGTCAAACTTGTACAACCTGGTAATATCATCAAAAATTTCAATTGCAAGAACATGCTTAGGATATTTTAGATCCTTGATTGAACCTTGGTGAGGTGAAAACTCTATGGTTTTACCTTCACATGAATGAGTGATTTGATATACTTATACAAGGTTACAAGAAAGACTTGGAACACATAATACATCATTGAAATGACCTTTATCTACTTGAATTGTTCCATATCCTACAACACTAAGAGATCTATCATCACCAACAAATATTTTCTTGGTGTTACATTCATTTAGAGAAAACAATATGTCTTTATCCTTATCCATATGATAAGATGCTCCAGAATCAATAAGCCACTCATCAGAAGAAGTAGAAGAAGTTGAATTGAAGGAGAAACCAGAAGCAGAAAGTGCATGTCCATGAGAAGAAGAAGAAGAATTATAATTGATATTGATGTTATGCTTTTTCATCACTGCTTCTAAAGCTACCATCTTCTTGAAACATTTGGACTCATCATGACCATATTTATCACAAACATTGTAATTTCTGCCAGTCTTCTTATTTTTAGATTTTTCTCCTTTGTCACCATTAGGAGCCGAAGTTGTCTGAGTGGGTTTGGGACCCTTATGTTGCTTGTTGTATTGGCGAGGATGTTGCTTCTGGGGATTCTTGGGTTTATCTTTCTATTGGGCGACTAATGATTTGTTGGAGGTACATGTAGTGTTGATTACTCCAAATTGTACAATATTATCTTGCTCTCTAATCAAAGAATCACAAAAGGACTCAATAGTGGGTTTTTGATAATCTTTCCCTAGAGCCCCTCCCAAGGCATAAAAGGTAGATACAAACACAGAATATGCACTACCTAGCTCAAAAAGAATAATATAGATGCAACACTCTTCCTCCAGCTTTATCTCACATTCTTCACATAAAATTATGAGTGTTTTAAACTTAGATAGATAGTCTTCAATGCAAGAAAAACAATTTGGACTTAAATTCAGTATTTGATTTTCTAATTGATGTGCTCGAATAATATTGTGTTTACCAAACACAGATTCAAGATTTTCCCAAGCTTCATGGGGGTCATCAATTTCTTTAAGGTGGAACCTTAAATAAGGAGAGATGGGCATTTCGATCAGTCCATGTGCTTCGACACTCCTATTAGCCTATTTGACTTTCTTATTAGCATCAGTGGATTCTTTTTCCTTTCCGAAGGTAATCCAATACAAGCCTTTGCTTCTTAATAAATTCTCCATATGCGATTTCCATTGGAAGTAGTTGGTGCTGGTAAGAAAAATATTACTGGAAGAAGCCATATTAAATTTGCAGGTAATATGGATTTAAAAACTGAAATTGATGACCTGGATGGAAAGATCTAAAAAAGTTAGATGGTTTTAAAAAAAACCTCACTAAAAATGAACTTCAGATGTGAAAGTTATGCGCTTTTAAAAAAAGGCATAAACGATAAACAAAGAACCACGTGGTGGTGATACCCCTCCAAATAACCTCACTTTTATAAATAAGTTTCTTTATGAGGTGACCCACTTTTATAAAAAAAAGTGGGGATCACTTTTACAATGAGTTTACTTTATAAAAGAAAGTTGCATGCAAAATAAATAACTCTAAAATAAAATATTAAAGTTACTTATAGTGATTCACTTTTATACTTGAAGTGAAATACACTTTACAATGGAGCATGAACTTTTTCAAAAAAAGTAACAAAAAGAGAGACTTGAACTCAAAAACTCTTACTTAATAAGACAACTTTTAACGAAGTGGGCTAGTGTTGGGCCCCAACAACCCCCTTATTTTTCTTTAATCAAAATCTAGGGTCCCTTGAAATTTTTCTTGGATTCTCCATTTGTTTCTCTTTGAATTGATTGGATTGGTATTGGTTTTCTTTGTTTCGAGGTTGGTTTGATTTTATATTCTTTTCTTTTGTTTGATTTGAATTTCATGAAATTTAAATGCCATTTCATTTTGTTTTCTACAGAGTTTTAATGTTGATGGACGAGCTTCATAATTTGAGATTTTTTATCACGACACATATTTTCTATGACATTTGTTCACATTTGATCAAATTTGAATGAGGGAGAGACGAACATAGAAATCTTAATTTAAACGAAAACCTTAATTTTTATCAACTTTTACTTTCGTTTAAATTATGATTATGTTTTCATCTTTTGCTCATTAACAATCATTTTCACAAAATCATTTGGTAGGTTTAATTAGTTAAATTATTTTGTTAGTTTGCATCTCATTTCAAAATAAAAATAAAATAATAATAAAAAAAGAATTATCTATCATTTGTTTGATTTTGTGAAAACCTAAAATTAATATTTTTCTCCTATCCACCAACTTGAAGCTTCTAGAATTTTAAGATCATATTTGAAAGAAAAATATAAACAATGTTTGTTTAGAACTTATAGTTAGTTTAAATTCATTTTTGATTTTATTGTTCTAGATTTTGTTTTATTCACAATTTTTAGGTTATTAATTTAGGTTTTTTTTTGTTTCACGGGTTTCTATTATCAGTTATTTGGTACGGATCTGATCATGGCTTGATTTTATTATCTAAATACATTCAAGATAGTTGATCCAAAAATAATATTGGATTGTTGCAAATAAATTATGAACAACAACAGATAAGATTTGGAAATGCGTTCAAGAACAGACAAACGATTTTGCGGGACTTATTTCAGCCAAACCGTAAGGAATTTGAAGAAATGGTTGAAAACTCATCTCCAGAATGGACCCATATAGCTTACACGAGATAATTTTCCCAAACAAATGCACAATTTGAGAAATATTTGTGTCTCTTTACGAGGCAAATTTCAGGTGGCAGAAATTATTAGTGACGCCCAGACTGTTCATTCATTGTATAAATATATGAGAAAGTTCAGAGCCATAGAGATCCCAGAAATTGAGAGGAGAATTTTTATCCTTTCTCTTTTGTATATTATTTCTTTTGTGAACTTTTTTATTTTCAAATGGAGTAATGGATGGTTGGAATCTTTGGGGGAATGGACAAGTATTTTCAAAGAAGAATATGGAATTCCAGGTTGCTTAATGGATTTTGTCATGTGAGTAGAATGGTTTTATTTTCATTATAATATCTTCATATTCTTCGAATAATTGATTATGCATTGATTTAAATTAGTTTTAGTTTGTTTTATCAATACATGGTTAATTGCTATCATTTTTATATTATTATTTTCAATCTTTAAGAGTCTATTATCCCAAAAGTTCATCCTGGACCATATGATGAACATATTTTGTTGAAACTATATGAGAAAGTAGTTTACTCTTTGGCTTTCATCCTTTGTAGACTTTGCAGTGTTTTTTTTATTGTCTTCTCATGTAATTTCTTGATGTGAAATGTTATCTGTGTCGAATTACCTTTAGTCAGTTATGCACATAATATTTTATATCCTTCTTTTCTTTATGTTGTTCATTATCTTTTGGTTTAGTTTATATCTGTGATTGATCATCTATTCAAGTATTTTGAGTTTACATCTAATGCTAGATAGTTGGTAACACCATTCCTAAGAATTGAAATTTATTTCATTTTCAGTTATTGGACATTTCAAGGTCACAAGATATGTCATTATTTGTCTTTATGTCGTTATAAACCTGCTCCAGAATATGAAGCACTTCCTTGAATTTCTTCAGGAAGTATTATACTTTCTTTTGTCATAGGTTTACACTTGACATAGCTTAAGAAGAGCCCATACAAATACAAAGAGATGAATTTATCTTAGTACTATTGATCAGTGAGAGGTTAGTAGGTGCATTGCTTTCTTTTATTCAAATTTGTTTATATATGAATGAGATGATGATTGCATTAATTAGATTTGACTATTTCTGTGTCATTATTTCAATTGTATTTGCTTAGTATTGATTAGTTTAAAATCTTTAAACATTAAAAAAACAAAAAGATTTATGTTCTTACTTTATCTTATTTTGAAACATTATTATGAGCATTCATTTTCGCAAGATTTCAAGTAAACCTTGTAAACTGTATATAGATTGTTTAAAATCATTTGTATATTCACGTTTCTTTTTAATAAACATTAGTAAGTAATATATCATTTGTTAGAATCATAGCTTTAGATTAGTGTATTTCTTTTACTGTTTTCGGACTTTAGTTGGCTAACAGAGCCATTAAACCCGTCGGGTCAGATCATACCAAACAAATTGGGTTAATAAGATAACCCTGGTCCGGATCTAACCTTCCACTTGACGGTGTGTCATTTACACCCATCAAAGGCTAACAAAGCATATTGTATTGTTTAGCATGAGGATTGTTTTTTGTTGTTGTTGTTGTGGTGGTGGTGGTGGTAGTGGAAGACGAACTTGGAGAGCGTGCTCATAAAAAACTATTTTCACACAAGAAAAAAAAATTGCTTCCTGATGACAACAATGGTTAGATCTCGATTAGCTTACCCAAAAAATGCACCCTTTCCTATGTGTTTCTGATTTTTCGATATCACATAGGGCGTGGGGAAAAGAGCATACACAAATCTAAAAGATTAGCAACCTGGAAACAAACAATATAGAACTGGAATAATACTCTGCAAAAATTTAAAAAGTGTCTATTTAGGCTTTATACCTCTGGATCTAACTGAAATGACCGTATCTTGGGAAAACATAAACCTTTTCGAGTGAAACGAAAAGTGTTCCTAACTGAAATGAGTGATTCGGACGCAATGTAATAGTCCACGCAGCCCAAAAATGTACAAAAATGGTAGAAAATGGAGATGAGGCAACTCGGCTTCACGATCTCGATCTACAATAGGAGCAGGTCTTCAACCTGGCTCTGATATGATGTTCAATAACACAGGTATTCCAACAGAGTAAAAACACCTTCAATAACCACTCACAAAACCAAATCAAAGATCAACACACCGATGTTTTGACGTGGTAAAATCCCTACAGGGAAACATCCACGACCCTAGTTAACATGGCCACTTGGAGCAGTTTATTAATGCAAAAGAAAAAGATTAGAGATAGATTTTACAAGAGAGTTTCTCAAAATCAATCATCAAAAAATGACCATCAATGTTTAAATAGAGATCATGGACCAGTCGGGTGTTAAGCAACAAATCAATCATCATTAAGATCGAGGAGAATATGAATCGTCAAGTCACTCTATGTCAGGAACATATCGTGACCATCAGATTTCCTAACTACAAATGCATACTAATGCATACTAAAGAACCACACTAAGAAACACACTTTTACCTAACGAAACATTAGACCAAGAAGATATTAACTAACTCCTAAGTGTCTAAATATCTTAACACTAGTTTTCATCCTCCTCTCCTTGTACTCCAGGATGAAATACATGTAGGGTCTTAACCTAATCTCTTGAATAGTATCCTTCATAGGCATTCAAGTGAAGTCACAACGTGCAAATCCACTACCATACTCAATCTTGAACATCAGGAAAGGAAGTATGTCCCAAACACTAGCAATGACTCCAAGCTACTCATGGACTCTAAACATATCCCCACGAGATGGATTTGTCACCTGGGATACCCCATACTCCGAAGAAGTCACTGGGAAGTTTGTGGACTTTGATAACTAGTCAATCACTACACACAAAATATCTTCCCATTGTTCCCTAGGTAAACCTATGATGCAATTTATCAACATGCTCTCTCACTCTCACCTAGAAAGGGCCAAAGACTACATTAGTATTTCCAAATGAGTGTGCCCCGACTTGCTACACTAACAATTCATACACTTCCCCATATCTCCTCCTACATCATCTACGAAGCCCCTCTATGTGAACCTCTCTTGGGCCTTTCTAGATGATGTGAAAGACTTTATGCTCATAGCACTGATATGCAAGGTGATAACAAAAGAACCCACCTGACTTCCCCTTGTAATCCAGATAATCATGAACTGTGTAAACTCGATCAACTCCTCAAAAGACTACTCCTTTGAGAAACCAAACCTACGCATCCCAAGAGTAAACTTCGTAAATAAAAAAATTGGTCATCTCATCTGTATCGGCTACTGATTTTTCAAACACCATAGTCTCAGGGTCCCAAGCTAATCTCTGAGAGGAACCATCATGCTGACATTGCATCCCTATGATCATAATTGTCTTACCATCATGCTCAGGTTGCACTCTCCTCTCTAGGACCCCCAAGCTAAAATCCCTGAAAGGACTACACTCACTATCCTCGATCATGCATTTCCAAAGCATCACAGTGAATTCAAGGTATGCCAACCTATGGATAGAATCGATCCTAGGTATCGTGAGGAAAAATCTACCTCGCCATATAGAAAAAATCTCAACAACTCCTCTCACAACATCCCCACAATGATGTGGACCAATCACTCACATGACCTTGTCGATCATCCTCATCATTTGAAGCAGTCTATCACTCTGATGAATGTTAGGGTCCTACCACCAAATTGGAAGTCCACCACTTCCAACGCCTGTTGAAAACTCTGTGACCTGATCCAAAAGATTTTGGATCTCCTTCTGTGCACTCTGGGAACTGATCACATGGTCCAAATGAAAAATCTCTGTCATGGCCACAATTCCACCTGTCTCATCCAACTGAATCAGGTGGACCTTACATGTCCTATTTTATATAATGAGGGAATCAAATAAGAACAATAGATTCCTCTGCCATTTCTTGTAAGACTGGAAAATGACTAGTGTGTTGGTCAACCCCAAGGGCATGACCAAAAAATCATAATGAATTATGGAAGTAGATGTATAACTATACTGTTCCATGGCCCTCATCTGATGATATCACAAATGAAGATCGGTCATTGAGGGATATGTTTCTCCTTAAGGTTCACCCATCCACTCACTGATCCTGGGAAACCTCAACTCAATGGTATGCTCGAGGACTTCATCAAGAGGTATCCCTGGAAGAAACACCCCACAATCTCAGTATACACTACGATGTGCCAATGAATACCCCTGCATACTGTTGGCTATCATTGAATCATCCTGTACGATTATGTATATTGTAGGCACCACTGTATCCATCACTCTACTGATATCTCATGAACTTGTTCTTGTTTCTATCAAGTACATGTCCACATAATCCATGGATTCATATAATTCCTTGTGGGTTGGTCCAAAAGGAATGTTATCAACTACCTCCTGTGTATCTAAGCCTAGATCCTTTAGTGGGCTCTCCAAAATAAATGGTTTGTGACCCCCACAGTGAAAATCAGGAGCATAGTCAAAGCCCTTTGCATCATACCTCTCCTCAACCACTTGCAACTTTAAATGCTCATTGTGTGGGATTGTCACAAAAGGTTCCTCCCTCAAATCATGGGTGCCACTCATGCCCTCATGTGTCACATATCCCATAGATGACAAAGTCTCCACTTTAAGTGATGAAGAGCATGCCAAACTCAATTGGTAAAAAACCTCCCTTTTCTTGTCTTCAACGAACTTGAGAGAAAGGTCCCTATTCATGAACAACTGCAAGTAATCTGATTTTATCTGCTCTAGTGATTCTTTGATTATATGCAATTGATTACTAGTGACTCCACATGTAACTCCATGTTGTCTCTCCTCCAACTGGGTTTTCCACATAGTGTCTTCAATAAACTCATGAGAACCATCTACCCTCGTCAACACTTGTACAATTTTCTACTCTATGACCAACAATTGGTCCTCCAAATCACGCAATGTTATTTCATCAACATGGTGTGGGATGTCATGCAAGGGACCAAATGACTCAGTATATGACGTTATGAAATGATGGGACTCATGTGTACTATCATCCTCATACAATATTTCTTATTTGTTCTCATCCACCAATTCATCCCCTTAGTTGTCATTCTCCACGCATAGCTCCCAACCTTTTTCATATTCTGGTACAATCATGCCCGCATCATCATAAATGCCATAAATAGGATAAGGAAATGAATCCACATCATAGTTATGTGCTATCACACCCTCAACATCATAAATAGGACAAGACGTTGAAGCCTCAACACCTATGAATCAAGCAACTTCACCATAGTTACTACACACATCTCAATCGTCTGTGTTGGTGTCCTTATCCTTATTAGGAAACTCTCTATCCCAAAGTGAGGTATTTTCTTCACCAACAAATAAGTATGGATTCCACCAATCTAGATTCTCTAGCAATGTTGTGAATTTATTTTGATAGTCTGTTAGACTCATTTGATAGGCTATTATACTCTTTTGATAGTCCTCCATAGTGGAATTTTTTTTTCCCCAAGTTCCTCATTGGTCATCATCCTTGATTCCCTTAACCACTATTGAAATTTAAGTGTTTGTCACTTAATGATGCAATCTGAAATATCTCCTCACTATTTCCCCTCGGGCTAACAAGCTCTCTAGCTCCGATACAACTGTAATATCCCCAAGTATGCTAGGCTAGGATATTAATGATTTGTTGTGCAATTTATGTTGTTTCAAGTGTGTACTTTTGTCAAACAACTTGCATTATATATGTTTCCATGTTATACTTGGTTGACATATTTTTACATACAGTTTGCATACATTCTACTAAAAACTTTCATCAAACATATTGTATGTGTTCCAAGTACTCATAAAATAGAAGAGAAGCCATGGGAATTTTGATCATGGATGGAACCCCAATTAGAATAGTACAAATCCCTAATGGTTTCTATGGTAGTTGTGATATATTAATAAAATACACAATATACAAATCAAAAGTTGGAATAATGCCACAACCTCTTCTAGTAGATGATGTGTCCTCTTATTCTCTACAGAAAACCCTCTCCAAGATGACTCGACCCCTCCAAGTGCCCTGCAGCTCCTCCTAGCCACATGGATCTGCCAAAGAGACGACCTCAAAAATGGCTCCACGACTTCTCCTATCCACATGACCCTGCAATAGAAAGAGATTGACTTCCCCAAGAGACCCCAATAGTCTCCCTAAGTGCCAACGAACCCCACAAACACTCTTGGTTTTCTTTAGAAACCATTATGACCTTCCAAAGACCAATCACATCCTCCTCAAGCCCTTACAATCCTACAAATATGGAGCCATACCTCTCTAGAAAATCACACAAACCTCTCAAGCAAATCATTGCACCTCTAAGCTAAAGTAGAAACACGAAATGAATATCCTATGAAGACCCCAAATGGGTCCTCCTCCTTGTCTAACTAGGGTGTATATTGCACCACTGAAACCAAACCACAATGGAAGGGTTTTTTCAAAACCCCAACAAAAACCTTGGCTCACAAGAGCACTCCAAACACGATATCAATCCAAAACATAATAAGGAAAGTGGAGCATTACCCTTCTTTTATAACTCTCTGATGCCTCCATCTAGATATTTCCTCTTTGACTTAATCAACATGAACCTTATTCCCCTTTTAATTTTCACTTAAATATTAAAGTCACATTTTCCTAATTTTTAAGTGACTATTAATCTTAAAGTAACTTTTTAACGCCTTTTTAATTCCAGAAAGTGATTAATTTTCCTTTAGGAAATTTTCGGATACTGGAAGTCCCTTTCTCATCATCCGAACCTATATATCTTTTCATCCCGGTTACAACGAGCTATTACAATAATGTGCCCCCTCAAATAATATGATCCAATTAACACCTTTAGTGCATTTAATTAGATAATGCTCAATAATACTCCCAAATTACGAGATTCGTCAGAATTCCACGAAACTAAGAACTAATTTTGTGGAAGTGATCTCGATGATGAAATATGGTAAATGGACTAGGTTGGGCCTCATATAACTCCTTCAGAACCTTCGAGCTATCTGGTAACATAACCTCACCCCAATGTCTTTGTTGACACATGCCTTAGAGTTCTTCTCCAACCACAGAATAGGGCAACCCAAAAATTGGGAAATTACATTTCAATAATTACTATTTAGTTATAATAGATCTTACCAAGTTCAAATGATAGGTTGGAGATGATCCTTATTGGTTTCCCTTGCTCCAATTTCACTTGTTCCTATCCAATATTGTAAACCTACACACACATAAATGAAAAAACTTCCTCAAACTATTGGCAGAAATAAAAATGAACATAAAATAACTACTCTAACTAAATTTATCAGGTAAGTGAGTTCCTCTACAAATTCTAAAAGAATATTCTAATTACTAAAAAAGACACAACTGAAGAAATTGAGCATAATAATATTAGGACAAGAAGATTGGCAGAAAAGGCCTCAAGCCATAATTCTCAACATTGTATTCATCTTAATGATACAAATATATAATACAATAATGAAACAACCTCAATTTTTCTCACATCAACACCTCATCAAGATATAAGGTAGGAGGAGACAATATATGAATCTAGAAACACACTTAGGATAACAACTATATCCTAGCATGTAAAATATACAAAGGTGGTATACTTGGACTTAGTGATTGTATATGAGAAAGAGGCTAATATTCCCCCCCTCAATCATAAGTCCAAACAACAATACCAACAAAGCAGGTGCATAAGTTGGTATATCTCCATGTCTTCATGATAAAACTCTTGAGCTAAGCCACAATGAACAACTGCTTGAAAAATCGCCAATCTGGATGTTGAATTTGTTCATCTAAAATGAACTGGAAGAGAGATATGGAAGTGAACAACTACAATTTCTGAACATTCCCTGATTGCTTGACAATTCGATCATTTTGCCAAGTATTTTAGCTAGAATAATTTGATGTCTTCTGCTAATTGGTGAACATGTAGTATCACCACTCTACTATCAGTGTATCACTAAAATTGCTCTCTGAATCTATGGTTTTTGGATGACCACTAACCAATCTTGACACTTTTAGTTGTCCAACAACATCCCAATGTATACTGTGTATGATTCAATTGCAAGTCATTGAATCATAATTCTGCCATCTACAAACTGTGGTTGCCCATTTGGAAAATTTCATGCCCATATGGCATATTTGTTGTTTGTTGTTATAAAAAAATTATGTCTGACAATCATCTTCAATGCCATCATCAATTCCCCCCTTTGTCAGCTGAAAGGAGAGACCACAAGTGGTTTCATGAACCATTGTCACTGGAATTTTGAACTCCCCCCCTTAAGGTGCATGAGATTTTCATCATTGTACTCTATCCTTCTATGCTCAAGAGAGTACCATACTTTTTCCATTTGAGTACAACACAAAGTGGGCATGCGGAAAAAAACACATGTTATCTCATCCCGTGAGGGCCATGCTTGAAAGCTACACCATAAGGGGACCACTTATGTGAGGTACAAAAATGTTATGATACAAGATTGGTCTTTACTCGAGATTCAATTCTTTGGTAAGACTTATATAGTCGCTTGGTTGTTGATGACCATTTCCAAGGATCAATCCACTCATAGTGAATCTTCAATCTTGCAAGTTTCTTCAGTGTTGAACATCTGTCTGAAGAATGGTTATGCTTGCCACAATGTTGGCAAGAATGGAGATCAAAACATTGATTATCCTTGTGACCAACTCGATTACAATGTTGGCACTTAACATCCTGATCTTCAACATTTGAAGTTGAATTTTCTTGAAGGAATCCAACACTCGCAAACAAAATTGGTTTGGAGTAATTTGGAATATGAAAATTGTTTTGATTTTCATATCCTAATCCATGTCGATTTATATTGAAGTGTAATTCTGCCCAAGGTCTAATGATCCTCTTGGAAAGATCATGTTGTATTTGATGACGTGCTTCACATTTGTTTTCACTTATACTTGTTGTATCACTTTGTGCTTTGACATATTCTTCTTGCGATTTATCTTCATTGGAATTTTCTTTTGAAGTTGTCTTGTTGATTTGTTCCTTCACCGATTGTTGATCAAAAACATAATCATCATCATCATCATCATAGAGAGGGTTGTTCTAAACAAAAACTAGTTCGGAACACTTCACTGGCTATTGATTTTTGAGATTTATCAACTCATCATTCAATAGTTTGGATTGTGCTTGAAGAAGTCTAACTTTAGCTTTCGTCACTTGCAAACAAGTTAGAACTGATTGAAGATTTCTTTGTTCAATATCATTGTGTTGTCTTCAGTGGTGTTTATTAGAGTGTTCGGTAACTCTAATAATTCGATATTTCAAGCCATTTCAAAAACACTAAAGGTGGCCTACTTGTGCAGGTAGATCCTGACTACAATTTGACTTGACGGAAAAAGGTTTATCTGCAGCTCGCTCACCTGAATCGCTCACTTGAACTTCACGCTCACTTGTATTGGCTCGCTTGGAATTTTCTTGCTTTCTTCCAAGTAGTTGAGGGTGTTGGATACTACCAAAAATGCACCCGAAAACTTGATGTTTACAATGATTTGAGTTAAACTACTCAACCTTGTCAATTTCGACTCAAAAATGACAAAAAACTCTTGGGTGTCAAGCTCAACCGATAATGCACCTTATGACAAATTCAATTCAACTCAACTTGATTTAAAAAATACAAGTAAACTTACAAAAGGACTATTTGCAAGTTACAATGAATTCTGATTCTGAAGTTGAATTACTCTTCAAATTTAAATGTGTTGTCGATGCTTTTGAGTCGAGTTCTCCTTTGATTATGAGCTTGTATTGTTGATGTGATTTCCAATTTGATATATTTGCTGCTTCTTGATTACTTTGCTTGATTGTACTTGAATAATATTATGCATGAGCTTGTGTGTTGTGTAAATGCTAAAAATTGCGATTGTGTTTATGCCAAAACTAAACAATAAACAATATAAGCCTCCATGAAAAAATTACCAACACACACTACACAAGGTGTACCTAAGATCCCCTTATTCAATTTCAGGTGGATCTAGGACACTTCAACACCACAAAAAATGAACTTTTATTATTCTTGATACAATGAGATCTTACACTTAAAAGTGATTCACTTCTCAATTACATTTTTTTTTTCATCACATCTTATTGCCAAACCTTCAAGTAGACTTTTGTTCGCCTTTGAAGTAATAAAATAATTCAATTACATTAAATGCTTATTTTAAAGATGACTTTACTCACACTTTAGTTCTTTGTAATAATTACAAAATGGCGCAAAAAATGCTTCACTCATCCCCCTCAAATAAAATCTTACTTTTAAAATACAATGATCTTCTAGTTGCCCCCTTGAAATGTACATTTATAAAAAACACTTTAATACTTTGTCTTTTCCTTATAATTCCCAATGCCAATAAAAGTTTGATTTAATTTTTGGCATATAATATTTTAAAATATACACGTTGGTGCACACAACCATTAGAGGCATGTGGAGATATTAGCGCAGGATATCGTGGGCAGGATGCAAAAATGTTGCAAAGTGGATCTGGATCACTAGATTTGATTGGATAACAGGATCGTTGGATTGGATCACTGCCAAATTGGTGCAAAAAACAAGAATAACTTAATCGATTACTTGCTAGAAATCGTGTGTTGCCTGCTGGAGATCTGGAAATCATGGGAGATCTATGCTATTATGTATCGCCAAGGACTGCAATCTATAACATCTTGTCATAACTGCGTCGAGTGAAGGGCATGTTTGTTAAGCAAATTGTTGATGAGGAGATCTTTGAGATGTGGAGATCGCAGGTTTATTAGAGTCTTGTTGGTGCCACACGCTATTTTGATTTGTTGATTGACAGAAAAAAAAATTGCCAAGACACACTACAATCCGACCTTACCAAGATTGTTCCCATTCTCATACGAGGCCATATTAAGAGAAAACATGCGCAATAACTATCGCAAGATTAAAACATGCGCAACAATAGATATCATTTCTCTTAACATGCGCATCAATATACAAAAAGAAAATAAGTGGGATAGTGAATAATATAACGGATAAATACCGTGGATGAGGTATAGACTATTCCAGATTTGGAGATTGGATCTTAAAAAAAACATACCGACAGTTATGAATTTGGATCGATCGTTGAATAGATAGATAGATGGAGTGCAGGGATTTTCTGGAAAGCAAGAGCAATCAACAGTTTATCGACGCAACAGATTCAAGTGAGGGTGGATTCTTACAGATTGGAAAACCCCGAGATGTCTAACATCAAATCAATGGGAATTGATTCTAGCTGATGTGTGGGGCTGTGTGCTCCTTGTTACTTGCCACTATGTGCATCAAATCTGTGCACACCGCTTCAGATTAAATTAAAACAATAAATTGCTGAGACCGGTTTTCCTTTTCTGGACGGAGCTAGGTGAAGTGTTGCAGTAAAAGAATAAAGAGAAGATCATTGATGTAGTGTATCAGATCGGATAAACAACTCACAAGTTTTCTGGGTAGATGGCAAATCCTTCAATGTTTGACCCGATATATTTTTCTTTCTCCATTGTAGAGATCGACCGTTCAAACCCTGCCCGGCCCTGGTTCGATGAGTACGATCCCACTCCCTTTGGCGATGTATATGATCAGGTTGTAACGTATGGAAAACCCAGATCTCCCAGAAGATCCGCATGAAGATGTTGTTTTAGTAGAATGATTTAATAATACAGAAAACAAAAATAAATAAACCGCAGAGTAACCATTAACTTCTAGTGTAGATCCACAACTGGAAGGTAAATCGAGCATAAAAGGATGGATAATAATGTATCATTTTTACATAGTGTTGTATGGATCTCAAATGAGTAAAATACAAGATAATTAAGATCGACCATATAAAAACCCCAAAGAAAAGAAAACACTGTGAATTTCTCACAGAAAACAGTGCGCTACCAATGTTAATAAATAGAACACACCAGATCAGAGATAAACCTCTCAGAGATTCGATCGATGTTGCTTTCTTCCATTTCCCTTTATCTTTGTTGCAACCATCCAATCTGATTTGAGCCTAGCCTTATTATCAATAGTAGCTGAGTAATTTGAGTAATCGCTAGTTTCCTCGATGATGTAGCTCGTGTGCCTATTTGCACATCTTTCGTTGCATGTTCTTGCTGCACCTCACCTTCCATGCATGGAAAACTACCATGGATATTAATATTTCCAGGCCCTTAAGAACATAGGAGCTCTGATACCAATTGAAG
Source organism: Picea engelmannii (assembly GCA_009831015.1). Taxonomy (NCBI): domain Eukaryota; kingdom Viridiplantae; phylum Streptophyta; class Pinopsida; order Pinales; family Pinaceae; genus Picea; species Picea engelmannii. The sequence goes on along the minus strand of ML805938.1, from coordinate 4,017 downwards.
AAATTGATCATAAGAATATTAGGACAAGAAGATTGGTGAAGGCTTCAAGCCATAATTCTCAACATTGTATTCATCTTAATAATACAAATATATAATACAATAATGAAACCACCTTAATTGTTCTCACATCGACACCTCATCAAGAGATAAGGTAGGAGGAGACAATATAGGAATCTAGAAACACACTTAGGATAACAACTATATCCTAGCATGTAAAATATACAAAGGTGGTATACTTGGAGAGGGTGGGGGGAGAAGAGAGATCTTCATTTCATTATAAATAACGACAATACAAATAAATGTACTTAATATTTATACCATCATCGTTTGTAACCCTCTTTCAAATTCCTTTGTCCCTAGGACACTCAAGACTTCTTCACCTCCAATGCTCTTCTCTGTGCAAGTATGAGGAAGGTCAAGGGATATTAGGCCTTAATGACAAGAAAGGGAGATGGGAACTTTGGAAAACATGGATTTCTATGGATATGAAGGTCATAAAAAAATTAGGTATGTGATGGCTTCGACTACTTAGGCTAGAGGATAACTCCGGTATAACAATAGTGCTTGTAACCTTCTCCTTCCATTACACCTCTTTTTTACCATCTCAAGATGGTTGAGACCATTTTTCCACGGGTTTTAAGGAGTTACGAAGTTATTTTTCTTGTAAACCCCACTTAGGAGCACGCAATTTTCACGTTTTTTTATATCTTTTAGTGCTTTTTGAAGGCACTCACACCTTTTTTTAAGGGAACGCGTGAGTACTCACTCCTTTAGTGAGATAGAAGTGCAATTGGTTTGCTAGGAAGGATTTTTTAATAGATTGGTAAATGGGCCCAAGCATCCGAATATGGATATGAGAGGGATAAAGAAAAAAAAAAAGGCATCTTAGATATTGTGGTGGAAAAATATGATATAACACCACCCTCTCCTCCCAACATCACTCTCATTTCCCCATACCCAATTTACTTATAAAAAAATGCTAGTATAGATCATAGTGTCAAAGTGGTGGAATTAAAATAAGAACATCATATATACCAACCAAAAGTACATAAAATATTATCAAATGTACTAATTATATGTCTATGCATTTCAATCATACATCATGTTTATGTTTACTACACTATTTCCTTCTAGGCCTTTTTTTCTTCATCATGTCCATAATTTTGATATTGTTATTTATTCTTGATAATCATCTTCTCTCAATAGGCATTGTTGTTGAAAATGAAAAATATTCCTCTATGCATGTGACCAAGTAGGACCCACATCTAGATTAAAATCAAACCATTTATAAATTACTTTGTTCTTTTCATATGAACATAAAAAACATAATTTATTATCGATGAAACATCCAATTTAGTACAATTCATTATACATACAATTACTATGATTAGTACGTGGCATAGTAAACATGGGCGTACTCTCAACCTCTAGCTAATAACCTCCAATATCCTTAATAATGGGCTCATAATCCATAACAACATCCTCATGCACATGCAATAACATTTATAATTATTTTATAATCCATAATCCATAAACATGTTTATAATTAATCATTGAAAACATATTTCACTTATTTACCTCCACATTCATAGTAAGAGTATTGTATGCCCTGCTTTTCTTCAATTCAACCAAGGATTTATATCCCCATTTCAAGGAAATTTTTAGATTGTCTGTAGTGGGAATTTTTCCATAATCAACTGACTGCATATCATAACATAATGCAATCAGTTTTGACTTATATTTAAATAATAGTTGAACAATTCAATAATGAGATATTTTAAATTGTAGTACTTACATATCTCCCTTTTACTTTAACATAGCCTTTGGGGCCAAGTTTTTTCCACACAACCTATCTTTAGTGGCCTTTGAAGTGTCTTTAAGCCTATCTAAATTTTGAAGCACATGTTAATGTTATTTAATCAGTCAAGTCAAATGAAAAATTATAAGTTCAATGTATATTATATCATATGGCTCTCCAACTATTAGCAGTGTTCCCTCTTTTTTCATCTTCTTGTTCTTAGAATCCTCCACTAGTCATCCCACTCACTTTTGGAAACTAGTGAAGGATACTTATAAATAGAGTAGCGTACTATATTTGTGTGGTAGGTTCCCCACACTATTTTCAAATACTTCCCTACCATATAAGAAGCCACCTTTTGGTTGAATACTAGATAAAAAAAAGGTGCATCATCTGATTAATCAACTCGTTTTTCAAATTGGGATTCTGGTGTTTATATCCAGTTTTGATCGCCAATGCAAAAATACTTAATGCCTTCTCATGCAATTGTTCATAAAACAAGTTATTTCCTAATAGTGCAATCCTATATTATGATTAGACTTATAAAATCAACATTAAAATACATTTTTTTTATAAAATCAAATTAAGTTGAGGGATTAGTAATTACCATGGATTTTTTATCCCTTCAATGGTCAAGTTCATCATCCATGCGTAAATAAATAAGCAATTCCCCAATGTTGTTGACGATTATGACTGATGAGGAAGTCAAATCAATATCTAAAACATGGGTATAGGAAGAAGCAAGAGTATAAGAATGAGTAGTACTAGGTGTAGTAGTTGTTGAGGCACTAGAAATAGATGCAAGAGAAAGGGCACTAGTAGTAGGTGTATGAGTAGGGGTACCAATAGTAGGAGAACTAGTAGAGGCTCCAGGAGTAGATGACATTGTGTTACTCCCAATTCGCATTACATATTGTCTTAAGAATTGCTATAAAAAACAATTTTATGTCAGTTATAATTCATCAAAATTAAGAAATTGCATACATTCAAGTAATTGAGTTCATAAAATTTCAAACTTTCATACACTGAACTAATTGATCCTTGAAAGAAACCATTATTGTCTTTTGATGCTTTATTTAGAACTATCTAAGATCAAACTTGCTAGTTCTTGTGTTCATTTTAACTTGTTTTCTGATAGACACGAGAGGGTCAATATGATCATAAAAGTCATAATCATCACCATGATGAGGCAGGGTGGAAACCTACCAACAAACAAAAGTAAGATGGATTAGAAAAATAATAAATATTGATAAAAAACATACAAAAGTTATATTATATTGCTTGCCCTACAATTTCTTTACCACAATAAACTTGCAACATAAACACCAATATGTTAATTATATAAAAGATGCAATAAGATAAAACTAATGCAAATCATATTCAAACATAATATGTCATTAATAATGACTAAAAATTATAAAACATAATTACTCCTTTCCTTAATTTGGTTCAAATTGTAATAGATCAACATGTCATTTAGAAAATATTTTCCTTGAATACCATGACCATATTACCATAGAAAAGACTTGCGTGGAAAAATTGCTAAACATGGAAAAGATTAGTGCAAACATTAGACTTTTCAGTTATGATAATATAACATTAAGTTTTGACAAAGCATGTTTTGACATTAAGTTTGTTTGGAAAATAATTTTGAAACATTTTATTTACTTAATGTTTATTCACTTACAACAAACCAATCTTCAAAGTGGGAAAACTTTCAACAAAACATAACTTTGAATCTTTCAAATTTCAATAGATATTAAGTTAAACATTCATATTTATATAACTTTTAATTCACATTCATGAACAAATCATCATCATTAAAACATATTCTTAAACATTCATTGATGAATTAACTTTATTATATTTTAAAAATCATCATTGAAACATGTACAATCACTTTCCCCATAGGGGCACCCCAATGCCCAATATTCTTTATAACGCGGCATAATTTCAAACCATACATCTTCAAAAATGAATTTATGCCACGATTTTAGGTTGGGATGGGTCTAAAATTCATGGATATTTCACCACTTTGCCATTTGATGGAACTTGATAACGGAGATGTTTCTTTGGGCTAAAATAATTCCATGGGGTACTTGTAGTATGCTTAGAGTACACAATCATTTCTATTATGAGCATGCTCTTCCACTTGGAGATAGGAAAATAGGTGTCAAGGAGGCTGGTAAGAATTATGTTGGTGGACTTCATAAATATAG
>ML805937.1:343291-362369 GCA_009831015.1 Picea engelmannii | reverse complement strand
TTTGTGAAAAGTTGACAATCAACTCAAAACATTGTATTTTCCAAAAACACACAATCAAAGCATAACATAAAACATAATATATTATCCTAAAAGGTATTGGGGATATTGCATAATACTTAGGGGAACATGTTTTCTATTAGAAGTGTGTCATCTCCTAGGTTAAATTGTACCACTTGCTGTTTATATTAGATAGTGTTATTCATGTCCTAACCATGTTAACCACTTTCCACCTCCCTACTATCATTCATTTCATCCACATAAAAAAAAATTGCATCATGTCATGTATGATTTCTCAAAGGTCAATGTCAAAGCCTAAATCAAATGAAGTCATTAAGGCTAAGAGGTGAAGATAAACAAGTAAGAAGAAAAAGCCCAAAAAAAACTTGAGCAATGCCCCTCACTATAAGGCCCATGTCCCTAGTCCCTAGTTGTCTAAAGTATATCTAAAGAATAGGAACTTGTTCAATAAAATGAAATCTTCAAGAAAAAGGATAAAAGGCGTAGTAAAAAACAGGTCGAATATGGTAACTCAATGATAAGCTCCCTCTAGAAGGATATTGTAAAACATTCCTAGCCAAAATGAAGCTAGATGAATGAAAAATTAAAAAAATATGACCTATGCATATCTAAGACTTTGAGGGTCATCAATGGAATCATTCCCCTTCCCTTTTGTCATCATTACACATTAATTGCATATCTTTCACCTAAATATTTAGGAAATATGGATTTTTCTTAGGATTTGATTCATGTACAATAGTTAATAATATTCACATAGGTAAGACCTAGGAAAGTATTAAAATTAACCCATTTTGTTATGTCTTGCTAAGAAATTGTCACCAGGTGCCACCAACTAATGACTAGCCAGGGTGCATCTGTGACATCTCTTTGGGATCAATGTACTAGATTGAGATACATGTCACTACATTGGGATCTGTGATAGTGCATCAAGCCATGACAAGGATGTCATGTCATCACACATGCCACTTGGACCATTCTTATGCATCCTCCTTGCTCAATTCAACATTTCACTATACACTCATGCATTATGTAATCCCCTTTGGTTCACATGTGGAGGTATTTGAGGCATTTTGACATTGGTTTCACATGTTGAGGATGATGACTTTGACACTTTGGATGATGTGGCACACTTCTAGACACTTACTTATTCTTGCTTCCTTTGGCCGACATGTGCCACTTGTTATCATTTCTTGATGGGATGTCTCACACTTGTCATTTGATGTCATCACTACTTTGTACATGTTCCTTGGATAGAGGTGGACATTGGAGCTATTTTTACCATCATTTTGACCATTTGACCATTTTCTAGAAGGGGCGCACCCTCTCGGAGCTACATTGTATTATGTTTGACCATTTCTAAAGGGATGTTGTACTTTATGAGAAAATATCCGTGTATTTTATTATTGTTTACCTTTGCTCATGGTTTTATTAAAGAAAATGGTTTTGAGATCATGGTTTGAGCTAGCACTTGGTATTGTAAAATGGTTTTGAGACACTTCTTCACTTATAAAAGGGGTTACTCTCTTCATTGGAAATAAAGGAAAGTATTCTTGGAAAAAAATTGGTATGAGTTATTTTGTTTATTGGTGAATTTTTCTTCCACGTTTAAATTGATGGAAAGACTATGAGATATTTTTGATAAGTTGAAGGTTTGCTAGAGGACCAATTCAATAAGGTATGATTAGAGTTCTATTTTTTCCCTTGTGTGTGGTTATTTTAAATTTATGTTCTTGAAGATTAATTTATAGGGCTTAGTCTTCTTACATAAGATTTAATTAATCTCTCTTGCATACTCTTTAAGGTTTGATTCAATTTCATGATCATACCATCCTTAAAATTTTCTCAAAACCCTTGCCATAGTTTGAACCTTCCCCATGCTCACTCGCTGGTGTGGGGGAATTCAACAATTTCAAAGAAAAGAGAGATCTTCACCAATGATTTAGATATACCCCATCAACCAATGGTAGAAAGGTTTATTTACTTATTTCTTCAATCAAATTTAAATTCATCCATCATTTCTTTTGAACTTTTTGAGCCTAAATGACAAATCTTACTTGATTTTTTGTTGGTCAATTTTACCCTAGTAACCTTAAGCCAATGATCTAAGGGTTTGAAATATTTTTCTTTGTGGTCTATCCTCCTTTCTCAAACCCTAAGATTATCTAGTTTACTCACTGTAGATTTGATCCATTGGTTAATTGTCTAGACAAGCTTTTCATGAATAAGATCTACATACAGAGACAACCTACAAAAGTTGTAAGGGTTTCAAGACTCTAGATTTAGATTATACTATCACATTTAAGGGATCATTGTAGTTATTTTATTTCTAGATTGTACCCTGTATCATATTGACTTAAGTACTGCCAAAATGGCCTAAATACACCCTGGGACATTTCTCATCTATCTCAGGTTATATCTCTGTCTATTTTCACCATTGTAAAATCTATAAAATATAGAGCTAAAGTTGGTTTATGGTTGCCTTCTAGTGCATTTTTACCCCATATTTTTGTTTGATTGGTTTGTTAAATCACATCTCTGTCTTAAGTACCTCAAACAACTAGCTTCTATTTTGAATTGTTCCATTATTTGCTAAGAAAGGAGGGTCGATTTATAGTTTGGTCATTTCTTTACACAAGGTTTTCAGTTAAATCTCAAATAAACAAACATTTTCTTGGAAATGTTGGAGAGATATCTTGTCATAAGCCATTCTTGCAACTATCCTATTTCCAAAACCAGTCCAACGACTTGATTTTTGTGGATCAATTTAATATTATGTTCTTCTCTGTCCACGTTTTCAAGTTTGCAAAGATTGTGGGGATATAAGATTAACAATTGTACCTCATTTGAATACTGACATACTTAATTGTGTGCCAAACTAGCTTAGATACTAAATCTTCCTCAAGTGACTCACTCAGATTGCTTAGTGTTTCCACAAATCTAGTAAACAAATTATCTTCTCAAAGGTTTTTATGCTCTACTCAAGGGTGTGGGGCATTACAAATATACTAAAGGTGAAATATCTTATATAACTATTGACAAAAGTGATTTATGCTCTAAAATATATTGTGTGTCAAATTGATCCACATCCTTCCCCAACGATTTCACCCTCATCTCAAGCATTGCTTCCTAGCATCTAATCTATCACCGTCAAACTGATTTTGGAGACATATAAAGACATTAAATGTGACCAATTTGATTACCACACTAAGCAACATTTGTTGTCTTTTCCACCTAATTGGTTATTTTATGACAACCCTATTGAAATGAGAGTCAATGACCTCATAATTTGCATATCATTCCACCATTGGTTGAGAAAAGAGGGTCGAATTCTGTAATTTTTTTATTGCAATGAGGGTAAGTATGTCATATCATTGTCTTAGTACCATTGTTTGTGAGGGGTTAAAGTTCTTTTATTTTTGAATTCATATCCTTGTGTCAAAGTCCAATATTTCCCATAAATTAGATCCCTAATCTCCATATTCTCTGTTGTCTATAGAAGTTGACTGCAATCTTTTTCATGGTCTATAGTTGTTACGCAGAATTTTACTTAGTGACTGCTAGTATATCCCCTTGATAACAACGTTGTAGAAAATATAAAAACAACTCATTGATATTACACATGTTTATTACAATAATGATGGGTATCTAGGTAATGGTAAAATTCTAGATTAAGTATTTATTGTTAGACATCAACACATTCTTGAGAAAAGGAAATATTGTATTAAAATCACAGTTTGCATACCTCAAATATTATTTCTTAGTGTTGATGTTTGGTAGCATCAGACATGTATTTCTGCACAGGTCTAAGTGTCTAGACATGTGGAAATCATCCAAAGCCTTCTACCTTGATACTTTACTTTACTTCAATAATTCCTTTAATTAAAGTAAAGTGCTTTTATTAGTGAGTTGAGTTTTACTTAAAGAAATGCTTTAATTAGCATTATTGAATTAAATAATAGTCGTTGATCTCAAATGAGGTGATAAGTAATCTCAACCGTCAATCACTTTGGAGATTAGAGTTAGGTCATAGCTCAATCTTATAAAATCAAGGCTACGGTGAAGGAGGAAGACACTTTATACATTGATATAGAACAAAGAAGGACTTTTGCTCAGAGGATTGGATCACGAAGGACTATGATTCAAGGAGATCTTGGATAGGTGGAGAAGGACTTCCATCTAGAGATTAGGTCAAGGAGAAGAGAGGACAGAGGTAGCCGCAAGTGGGTTTCAGCAGAGTGAAGCCACGAGAAAGGGTCGATCCATACGAAGTTTTTCGTACAGTCCTTGCAATCATGTACACGGGTTTTAGTGGAGACAGACACATATACGCGGGTTTGCTTAAGGAAAGGAGAATACACCTCCAAAAATGTGCTAGATCTAGGGCGTACAACAGAGTAGACTTCGCTAGGTTTGTCTGTAGTTGTATTTCTCTTAGTGGGCCATTATTCCTGTTATGGGAGCCCTGATTTTATCATAATAAAATTGTCTCTGTACTGGTTTTCCCTTCTATTTTTTTTCCAGGGGTATCTACACAAAAATATCAATGTTTATGTGTTCATGATTTGGTCTCTAGTATTGTGTCTTCTATCTTTATTTGAGTTGAATATTCCAGCAATCTATTTTTTTGTGAGATGCTAATGTGATTTGCAGTAAGTAAATTACTAGATAACAATATACCTAGGTGTGGGAGTAAGGGTATTTCAACATGGTATCAGAGAAGTCACTCTGAGAGGAAGCCAGATCTCAAATCCATAGAAAGGGATAGAAGATATAATAGATATACAGGAGATCTTAGTAGATCCATAACCAACAAGCAAAAATAGAAGGACAATTTTAGGGAAACACTCATATTGAGGCAGAACTAGGGTTTTGAAATTTTACGGAGTTGTAAGCAGGTTGCAGAAGCAAAGGTGTGTACATACACGGGTTTTAGTAAGGGAATTCACATACATACATGGGTTTCATTGGTGTCATATGTGTATAGGTCAGTATAGGGGAAGTTTCAGTAGTAGTTTAATTCTAGGGAAGTTTATTGGGTCTAAGGGATGGCATCAACACCTCTGAGAGTTGAAGAAATATTGGATAGAGCATCCAAATTCCTATAATGGAAAGAAATATCCACTTTAGTGTTAAAGGAGTATGACCTTTGGGAGTTAGTGGACAAAGCAATGGTTCCACCAACAAATCTGACAACTTTGGCAGCTCACGAGAAGAAGGAGATCAAAGCAGAGAGGTTCATCTTGGATTCAGTGAAAGATCATATAATTCATCACCTATCTAAGAAGAAGATGACCAAAGAGATGTTTGATGCCTTTGTAGGTTTATTCTATAGAAATAACAAGAATAGGAATATGGCCTTGAGAAATAAACTCAGAATGGTATAGATGTGTAGACCTGACAATGTTACCATATATTTCATGAGGATCACTTAGTCATGTGATCAGCTTGCAACCATAGGGGAGAAAATGGAGGATGTAGAGATCTTGAATGTGGCATTGAATGGTCTTCCCAAGTCATGGGAACCGTTTGTCAAGGGATTCTATGCTTGGGAACATCTCCCATATTGACAAAGACTTTGGGATGATTGCATCCAGGAAAAGACTAAGGAGGAGTCTAAGAGTAGCAAGCAAGGAAGTAGTAATGAGAACTTGGATCTTGTTAGTAAGACAAAGAAGGGCAAAGGAAATAGCTCTAGGAAGAAGGGTAACAGTAATGGAGGATCATCATAGACATGGAATAAGAAGGACTTGAGTAAAATCAAGTGCTTCGCATGTCATAAGAATGGACATTATGCATCTCGATGTCCAGAGAAGAAGAAGGGAAAATGAAAGAAGAAGACAACAACATTACCAAAGACACAGCTAGATGAGTTTGTAATGAAGTTTGAGAAGGATTTTGGCAGTAGTTTCTTGCCTTTCTACCAGCACAACTATCAGAAGTGTGTGGTTCTTGGAAAATGGTGCATCTCTTCATATGGAAAAAGCATGAGAGTTGTTTAGCAGTCTGACGGAAAGGGACTCGGATGTTCATGTGCAACTTTGTGATGATGCCAAGTATGTAGTGAAGGAAGAGGGAACAATTACGTTCTAGCTTGAGTCAGGAGGTTCATTGGATTCCCAAGATGTGATTTATGTACCGGGACTAAAGAAGAATTTTCTCTCAGTCTCAGCTATGGAGGATAGGGTTTTTGTCATTACTTTTTAGAGAGGGAAAGTACTCATACGTCTAGAGAAATTTATCCCAAACACAACAATGGTCGTTGGGGTTAAAGATGACACTTTATATAGGTTGCAAGGAAATCTTGTTTAGGATTTAGTACACGATAGTGACAACCTATGTGAGCTACGGAACAAGAGGTTGGGACACCTACAATACAGGGCATTGCTAAATTTGAGGGGGATTGTTACATGTCTTCCAGATTTATATATTGAGTAGCAGGGAGTGTGCAGTGGGTGTGTACTTGGAAATAATTCCAAGGCTACTTTTCCAAGCAACGAGAGTAGGTCCAAAAGGATATCGTATCTTAAAAATTCATATGTGAGTGGGTTGATGTCAATAACACCAGTACATGTATCGTCATACTATGTGATGCTTATTGATGACTTTTCCAGGAAAACATGGATCTTCTTTATGAATACCAAGGCTAAAGTATTTAGTCGGTTTCAAGAGTTTAGAGCTTAGGTGGAGAACCAAAAAGCGAAGAAGATAAAGGTATTAAGGTCGGATAATGGGGGAGAGTACACATTCAATGAATTCAAGGATTTATTCAAGGAGGCAGGGATCAAGAGGGAGTTGGCGGTCTCATAAAACCCTCAACAAAATGGGGTTTTGGAGAGAAACAATCGATCCATCATCGGTTTTTCCAGGGATATGATACGTGACCAGGAGTTTCGTATGTTTCTTTGGAAAGAGGCGTGTAGCATGATAGTGTATGTGTAAAACATGAGTCCTCATGGGATATTGGGGGACAAGACTCTAGAGGAGGCATTCTCAGAGGTGAAGCTAGAGATAGTACATTTGAGGATATTTGGTTGTCTACTCTACAGTCATGTTCATATGGATAAGATGACGAAGTTAGAGCCTTCAGGACATAAGGGTATATTTTTAGGGTACAACGAGACCTCAAAGACTTATAAGATCTTCATTCTAGTGCAAAGGAAGATAGTTGTGAGAAGAGATGTTAAGTTTGAGGAGAACTTGGCATCTAGGATATCTCAGGAGTCATTAGCAGTGACAGAGGATGAGGAGCAACAGGATTTGAAGGATGACCAACAATCATCAACTCAGACTTTAGGTGGTTGTTTTTTTTCTTCATATGAGATATAATCAATATATTATTACAATGATGAGTGTTCCATATATAGGGAACATATGGTGATCATCCATGAAAGGATGCATCCCTTGAATAATCAATAACTATTTATTATTATCATTTACTTATTATATATGATATTAAATATTAAATAATTATATTATTAATTATTATTCTAAGAGAATGTCTTCCCGATGTTGTCTAAACATCAACACTCCCTCTCAACAACAGAGACATTCTGCATCATGTCAAACTTGTCTTTGAAGTATACAAACTTCACCCTAGACTCATGACACTTGTATGTCAGTCTTGGGAGACGTCTCTCTCCCACCTTAACCGAGGAGAAACTCCTTATGCGGCTCTCCCTTTTGATCCAACTAACTCTCTCTAAGATGAGGCTCACTCTGGGTCCGCATGTAATAACATATAACATCTTGAGTCTTTATCATTCCTTGTCAAATCACCATGACTAGGACAAAGACCACACCAATATCTTTCACCACAAGTACACACCTGTGAGTGAATGTTAGCCTGATGCTAACTGACATGTGGAAAGCACTTCAAGCACCTCGAGTCCATATTATTTCTTGCCATGATCAAGGAAGGACTACATCTGGGACCATTTACCACAAGTGAACCTTTATGATAAATGTATCCTATCTCCCTTGGTCTGCAGCCCAATATAGGAGAAGTTTCACCCGATGTTGAAACGTCAACACTCCCTCTTAGCTAGGGAAGTATCTTCCATAGTGGTACAAAACTACTGTCCAGAGACACGCAGTCTCTGCTAGTGGTACACAACCACCATAGTAGCAAAAGGTTTTTCACACATGGTACTCCCATGTGGACTTCTAGAGGATACACCCTCTAGAAACACTAGGGTCAACTCCCATACTGTGTGACGTCAAGGTTCAACTCCCTTGACATGTCCTCATGTGATCTCCACATGGGACATTGGGCTATAAGACCAAATGCACTTATCCCTTCTCGAATAAGTGTCCTCACAAATCAACTCAACTCAATTCACAAAGGAGTATGATTTGGATAATGTTTGTCACACATCGCACTCCCATGTGGACTTCTAGAGGCTACACCCTCTAGAAACACTAGGGTCAACTCCCATAGTGTGTGAAGTCAAGGGTCAAATCCCTTGACATGTCCTCATGTGTTCTCCACATGGGACATGTCCTCATGTTCTCTCCACAAGGGACATTGGGATATAAGCCCAAACACACTTATCCCTTCTTGGAAAAGTGTCCCACTTATCCCTTCTTGGATAAGTGTCATCACAGATCAACTGAACTCACTCACAGAGGAGTACGATCTGGAGAATGTATCAGGAAGCTGCAAACATCAACACTCCCTCTCAGTGAGGGAGGAATTCTCCGCCACACCAATTCTATCACAGAAGTACTTGAACTTCGTCCCAATTTGGTAAGAACATCAACAACCTGCTCAGTTGTAGGAAGGTACAACACTAGTACTTCCTTCCTCTGCACCATGTCTCGGATATAATGGTACTTGATCTCAATGTGGTTCGATTTGTCATGAAACACTAGATTCTCTGATATCTTCACACAACTTTGGTTACCATAATGAATAATGGTGGATTCCAGCACATGTTCAGATAAATATGCAAGGATCTTGTGAAGCGACACTATTTCACGGACTGACATACTTAATGCAATGTACTATGCTTCTATTGTGCTCAAAGCCACATAAGTTTGTTTCCTGTTGTTGTCACTGTAATAATTTCTTGGAATCCAAATCATGAGATTTGGTGGAATGCTAAATCAATATAGAGGAGTGTTAGACTAGCAAGTGGGGTCATATCTAGCAGATAGGGTTATAATTGGCGGAGACGTAGGAGTGATGGGACCCGACGGGCCATATATCTTGAGCAGCCCAGATTGACGATTAGGAGACATATCGGGCGAGAAAATAATGCGTAGGTTAATAACTAGAGAGCGGGTTGGGGAAAATATTGTGGTTTCAACCCATGGATACATGGCACCTCCAGAAGCATATCGGGGAAAAAAGCGGGTGAGAGCAAAACCGCTCAACCACGCCCCGATGTCACGTGTTATAATATCATTAAATATGTCAAATATAAAGATTGCATGTGGAGAGGGGAAAGTGACAGCTGGTCAAATCATCTCACACCACTTGTTCGAGTACTTTTCATTCGTGCGATGCCAGGAGAGCGCCACCAGATAACCAACTCGAAGGCTCATAATTAGAAATAGATTGTCCAAACATGATAAACCGATGTACCTGCAAGTACTCTTGTCAGTAGTTCATGATTGGAACTCAATGACGATTGCCATTCAAAACATGGGTTACATTACTCTGTTTTGGGCAATTAACGTTCTATTTCATAACAGGGTAATTACGGGTCGAATCATTTAGCTAAGGAAGATAATTTCATGCCTTTTGCAAAACCAGGGAAAATGGATATGACAGACCAAATGGCCTCCAATGAACCAAGATTTTCAACTAATATGACAAATTCATCATTAAATAAGAGAGAGAAAATGGTTGCTTGAATCTTAGCAAAGAAATTTTATACAAAGCCTTCGGGAGAGCCAGGAGCGGATAAAGAGGTCATATTAAATCCCATCATGAAGGATTTAATCATCAATGGATACACAAGTGAACACAATACACGAGCTGTCAAGAGGAAACAGAGAAAGCGTCAGAAGACAGAGGTAAAAGCTGAGGTAGTCGAAAGCGTTGGAGAAAACCAGCCTACATGACTTAATACGTTAAAAGAAGAAATTGCCAAGATAAAATAGATTGCAGCTAAATTTAGTGTGTGTCAGAGAATTTTGTAATAATATTGACAAGTGGCCTTCAAGGAAAAAACTTCAAATATGTTAGTTTTGTTTATAACGTCCCCTAAAAAATAGGAGTTCGGTTGTTGTACGTTACTCTTTTGTAACCGACGGCTATTTTTGGAACTTTGGGGAAGACGATTCATTCTGAATCTTGGATGTAATCTACCTATATATACTATTACATAGATAAATAAAGGCTTGGACAGACCAAAGAGGGGCCTGCCCTCGTAGCAGGAAGACTTTGTAAATCCATGGAGCTAAAGTGAATATACAATGCAAAAGCATTTTGAACTGTTTATGAAAAGATTCTAATGGTTGTGATATGAGTTATGTTTTCTCTCATAGTGTGTATTTCTTGTGTCTTTGAAATCCCATTCACATTTTCCTCTTTTTAAATTGGAGAGTTAAGAGTCCAGAATTCGTCTTATGGCGCTCTCGACTTAGCAATTTAAATTATGTAATCCTCTTCTTGACCAATTCAGAATTCATTTCGATATGCTCTGATGTATTTATTTGTTTTATTTTTCCTCTTTCACCGTGTAGATTTCAATTTAAAAACTCAGACTCATGGCCTCATTTATCCTTTCTCCTCTAGATAGTTCTTGTGGCATGCCACTACTTTATTCATTTTAGACTCCATAGCCCCAAATGTCATCCCCTTTCCTTCACCAACAACTGTATAAAACCCCCAAACAAACCAAACCTAGCCACTGATTATCAAAGAAATACCTAGTGACATGAGAGATCCCTCTGTGAGTTGAGCAGGCTAGTGCCCAACTCTAAAGTTGGTTGAAACAATTACCTCTGTCATTTTTCTAATCAACCAGACAAAATTTACAGAGTGCTAACATTATGGCGCCACTGCCAGGGACGAAATTGAAAAATCTTCCCTGGGAAAGAACGACATGGTTGAGTTCTGAGGTCTAAGAGCAGCAGACACTTAGGCACCATATTGGTTGTATTCCTGATCTGGCGACTCCACACATCAAAAATCAGTTTGAAGGTGATTCCACTGATAGAAGAATCCAGAAATTTAAATTTTCAATGGCAACTCCACTCTCAATGCAGAATTTAGCTTCCAAAACATTATTGGCAACTCCACTCAAGCTTCAAATGTAATTCAGAAACTCCACTGGAAGATGAGATCCCTTGACAGAGGTATGAAAAGGCATTATGGAAGAAAACAAGTACTTAAAATTGGAGTTTTTCCAAGGCGTTTTATTGTTTGTTATAAGTTTCCTCTAGTCCTTTCTTGAACATGCTAGACAAATTTTTCTTCACCTACTGCATGCAAATAATGATCATGATAATCCTGAAATAGCATATCCTCTTCTTAAGATTATACAAATATCTCCTCAGTTTATTATTGACTTCGATCAAAATCTCCCACCTAAGCCATATGATAACAATGACTAAGTTGATGAGCCTCATGGAACCAAGGCTGGTATTTCACCTCCTGTACTTGATCCAACACCCTCCAAGACTCAGCATAGATACAGACCTTTAAAATTACCTCACATCCTTCATGACTTTCCTCCAAAGTACTATGAATACCTACCTGTGTTTGATGGGGAACTTGATGCTATCTCAGCTGAAACACACGTCCAAGGGTTTGAGCATTTTATAGATTTGTTTGAGATTGACCATGGTGATGTTTGTATGAGGGTCTTCTCTCAATCCTTGAAAGGGGACACCAAAGAATGGTTTAAACATTTGCAGACAAAGACAATTAGCTCATCGGATGAATTAAGGAATGTCTTTTTAAAGTTTTGGGGCAGGAAGAAATATTTAGATCTATAGCTTACAGAGTTCTATGCCTTAAAAAAGCAGAGCAACGAAGTTATTTCTATATTCAGCAGAAGGTTTTCCAACATCTATTACAATTTTCCCAAAGAAATTCAACCCACTGAAGTTGTTTCCATGCTCCATTATACAACAACTCTGCATCCAGATTTGTCTTTCCTCCTGATGGAAAGAAGACCTAAGTCCTTACAACAAATGTTAAATGATGCTCAGGAGATTCAACACAATATCCAAGCATGTAAACAGATTTGAAATGAGGAGTTATATGCTAAAGAACATGACAATGAATATGAATAGAAAACAATTGATTTGAATCTTGAGCAGAGAGTTATTAATATCATATGCCCTCTTGAAGTTTTTAATGCCAATGATTTTGCAAAAAATTATATTCCACCTGTTGAAAGAGGAGGTGTTGATTTAGCTTCTTATCCATCCCATGAAAAGCAGGGGGCTGATTGTTTTATGTATTCATTTGTAGACAATCAAGAAGATGAATTTGCAAATCAGCTTGTTGAAGAGCGGGTTGATGTTCCAAGTTTTTTCTTGTTAGATATCATTGCAGATGTTTCTGATTTTCCTATATATGATGAATATGATGATGATTGTGATGTTGACTTCCTAGAACAACTAATTGTATGTTCTCTATCAGAAAATGTTCATTTTCAGCAGTGTAATGAGAGCAATCATCCTACATATCACAGTTACAAACAAGAAAGTATTGAATCAGCTAAAGGGAATTATTTACCTTTATGCTTTTCTTCATTTTAATTGTTGAAAGAAAATTCTAAGATCATCATTGAAGCAAAGGAATGTGTGATGATGCCAAATCACACTGATTCACTGGAACAATTGACAAGAAATTGTAGCAATATTCTCATGTGTTTGATGACCCTATTACTTGTTATGTAGAAGGTCTTGTTAGTTAAAAATTGCAGCCATTGGTCAAAGATGAATCTGAAAATGAGTATGTTCAACAATCCGAAGAAATTGAAAAATGTGCATATGAAAACTATGAATAAAACGAAGAAGGTTTTGAATCAGGTGAAAGAAGCTTGCCATTGTGTTTTTCTTCTTTCAAACTGTTGAAGCAAAAAGTTTATAATGTTTCAAATCAGAAATCCTCCAAACATGATGTGGAATATTCAGAAGGCAATGGACTTGCAAATGAAAACTATATTCCTCTATGTTTTTCTTCTTTTGAATTGTTGAAATCAAATCATGAGATAACAGAGGAACAAGGAAAGTTTGATTGCATTCACAATGGCATTGTTTTACATGAACAAATTGTTGTCAGTGAAGAAGACCAACAACCTTCTCATACATTTAATGATCGCATGATTGATTACATGGAAGGTTACTTCAACTCAGATTCGCAGCCTGTGCTTAGCTATCAACCTGAAAAGGAAGATGAAGTTGATCAATAAATTGTTGTTAAAGGTTATTTTCCTCCCTCTGAAACTAATATAAGTATGCAACAATATTTCCAGCAAGGCAAAGTGTTTCAAATTTTCTTTTCTTCCCCTGAGAATGATGTGGTGGTCCAATTTCTAAGTGGCCTAGACATGGATGAGGATTCTAAAACTGCATCTATGGAAACTTCAAGCAATGAACAAACAAATTACATAGAGCTTCAAGAAAGAAACAAAACAACGTATGCCATTTTTCAATCAGAAATATAGAAAGATAATGAAGAGGCAGTGGTTTTATTTGATTCATTTGAAAATCATGATCATGAAAATGCATCCATGGGAACTCTAAACTATGAAATAGTACACGATGTTCATTTTTCACATTTACAAGAAGAGTATGAGAAGAAACTTATTTCCATTCATTCATTTGAAAGTCAAAATGACAATACTCAAGCAAATTTCCAGAATATTAGTAAAACCAAAGTAGAACCATTTGATGAACAAGAGGATAACCCTGATGCGCATAATATGGTTGTCATATTTAAATATGTTCAAGGATGTATGAATTTTTTTGTTGATATGCATAGAATATTAGACAAACCTATTGCTGGCATTTCATTTGAGAGTGTTCCCAGAACTAAAGAAATAGAGCAAGAGAAACAAACACTTATGAAAGAAACTTGTCTTTATGTTTTTGCTCCTCAAGAAGAAATGATTTTTCATGATTTTCGAGATCCTGTGGCCATCCTATTATAGTATTCATAGAAGGAGGATTTTGTTTTATTCATAAGCTCAGGTTTTGGATTCAAAATTTTCTTTCAGCTGCCATTTGTTTTATTTTGTCTGCCTGCTTAAGAAAGATGTGAAAGGAGAAAAATCAGGAAGCCAATTTCTTTGGTTGCATTGGCACTTTAGCATCACTTGATTGAGTATTCATTTCAACAGTTTTAGGGTAGGTAAGTGAAAATAAGCTTGTTGGTCAAGCATTTTTTGGATTTCCAGCAGTGTATACAGTCAGATTTATAGTCGTATATTCAGTAGCCAGTAGAGAGTAGTGTGCAGAGTTTGGTTTCAACAGACAGTGGTGATAGGTTGGAACACGGTACGCACCTGTTGTGGGAAAAACCCATAGATGAGGCACCCAGACTATGCGTTCTTTGCTACCTCGCATGGAGGATAGCATCCCTAGTTGGAGCCTATGTTGTCACTGTAATAATTTCTTGGAATCCAATTCTTGATATTTGGCAGAATGCTAAATCAATAGAGAGGAGTGTTAGACTAGCAGGTGGGGTCATATCTAGCGAACATGGTTAAAATTGGTGGAGACGTAGGAGTGATGGGACCCGACATGCCATAGATCTCGAGCAGCCCAAATCGATGGTCAGGAGACATATTGGGTGAGGAAATAACGCGGAGGTTAAGCACTAGAGAGTGGGTCGGGGAAAATACCACGGTTTCAACCCATGGACACAGGGCACCTCCAGAAGCATATCGGGGAAAAAAGTGGGTGAGAGAGAAACCGCTCAACCATGCCCCGATGTCACATGTTCTAATATAATTAAATATGTTAAATCTAAAGATCGCATGTGGAGAGGGGAAAGTGACGGCCGATCAAATCATCTCACGCCACTTGTTCGAGTACTTTTCGTTCGTGCGATGTCAGGCGAGCATCGCCAGATAACCAACTCAAAGGCTCATCATTCGAAATAGATTGGCCAAACGTCATAAACCAACGTACCTACAAGTACTCTTGTCAGTAGTTCATGATTAGCACTCAATGACGATTGTCATTCAAAACATGGGTTACATTACTCTGTTTTGGGCAATTAGCGTTCTATTTCTGAACGGGGTAGTTACAGGTCGAATCATTCAGCTAAGGAAGATAATTTCATGCCTTCTACAAAACCAGGGAAAATGGATACGACAAACCAAATGGCCTCTAGTGAACCAGGATTTTCAACTAATATGACAAATTCATCATTGAACAAGAGAGAGAAATTGGTTGCTCGAATCTTAGCAACAAAATTTTATGCAAAGCCTTCGGGAGAGCCAGGAGCGGATAAAGAGGTCATATTAAATCCCATCATGAAGGATTTAATCATCAACGGATATGCAGGCAAACACCATACACGAGTTGTTAAGAGGAAATAGAGAAAGCGTTAGAAGATAGAGGTAAAAGCTGAGGTAGTCGAAAGCGTTGGGGAAAACCAACCTGCATGGCTTGATATGTTAAAAGAAGAAATTGCCAAGATAAAATAGATTGTAGGCTAAATTTAGTGTGTGTCAAAGAATTTTGTAATATATTGACAAGTGGACTTCAAGGAAAAAACCTCAAATATGTCAGTTTGTTTATAACGTCTCCTAGAAAATAGGAGTTCGGTTGTTGTACGTTACTCTTTTGTAACCGACAACTATTTTTGGAACTTTGGGGAAGATGATTCGTTTTGAATGTCGGATGTAATCTACCGATATATACTATTACAGAGATAAATAAAGGCTTGGACGGACCGAAGAGGGTCATGCCCTCGTAGTAGGAAGACTTTGTAAATCCATGGAGCTAAAGTGAATATACAATGCAGAAGAATTTTGAACGGTTTATGAAAAGATTCTAATGGCTGTGATATGAGTTTTGTTTTCTCTCATAGTGTGTATTTCTTGTGTCTTTGAAATCCCATTCACATTTTCCTCTTTTTAAATTGGAGATTTAAGAGTCCATAATTCATCTTATGACGCTCTCGACTTAGCAATTTAAATTATGTAATCCTCTTCTTGACCAATTCAGAATTCATTTCGATATGCTCTTATGCAGTTATTTGTTTTCTTTTTCCTCTTTCACCATGCAGATTTCAATTTAAAAACTTAGACTCATGGCCTCATTTATCCTTTCTCCTCTAGATAGTTCTTGTGGCATGCCACTTCTTTATTCATTTTCGACTCCATAGCCCCAAATTTCATCCCCTTTCCTTTGCCAGCCACTGTATAAAACCCTCAAGCAAACCAAACCTAGCCACTGATTATCAAAGAAATACCTAGTGACATGAGAGATCCCTCTCTGAGTTGAGCAGGCTAGTGCCTAGCTCTAAAGTTGGTTGAAATAGTTACCTATGTCATTTGTCTAATCAGCCGAAAAAAATTTACAAAGTGCTAACACCTGCTACACTAGGAAACCATGGAAGATCCCAAAGTGAAGCAACACCCGAAGGTGCTCTTTTTTTCCACTACACTCCATGCCCAATCAGATTCAATATATTATTTCCATATCATATCAATACTGGAAGTATATCTTAGACCATGTCCAATTGTGCCTCGCAGGTATCTCAACACATGCTTCACAACAATCTAGTGTGTCTATATCGAATGAATCATAAGTTGGCTAAGTGCACTCATTGCATAGAAAATATTTGGTCTGGTGTTAACCAGATACATCAATGATACAATCAGTTGTTTGTACAGAGTCAAATCAATTTCCTCAGAATAAAAAAAAAGATACACTTATTTTCTTCAGATTCGTCACCATTGGTCTAGCCACAGGCTTCAAGTTCAACATCCCAAACTTCTTCAATATCTCAACTGTGTACTTCCCCTGAATCAGTAAGATCTCATCAGTTCTCTACCACACCTCTAGTCCCAAGAAGTAGTGCATCACACCAAGGTCCTTCATCTCAAACTTAGAGGGCAACACATACTTGCATTCAACAATAAGGCTCTTTGTACCGGTGAGAAATAAATCATCAACGTAGAGGAAGAAAATCAAGGACTCACCATTAAAAGTCTTGTAGTATAGGCTGGGATCGACAACACTTTTGTTGAATCCCAAAAATCATTAGGTGTCCATCAATCCTTGCATACCAAGCTCGAGGTGGTTACTTGAGTCCATAAAATGCCATATTCAACCTGCACACATGAGACTCCTTCTCATGTATCACGAAACCATCTAGTTTCTCAATGTATACTTCTTCCTCAATCTCTCCATTGAGAAAGGTTGTCTTTGCATCCATCTGATGTACTCTCTAACCCATGGATGTTGCGGGGGAAATAATCATCAGGATAGAAGTGTATCGAGCAACAGGAGCAAATGTCTCCTCATAATTTATTCCCTCCACCTGAGAGAATCCAATAGCAACAAATCTTGTTTTGTGCCTCTCGATGCTCCCGTCAATTGTGTGTTTGATCTTGTTGATCCATTTGGAATTCATTACAGACTTCCCCTCAGGTCTTGAAACAATATCCCACACATCATTCTTCATGATGTATTGATACTCCTCCATCGTGACATCTCTCCATACTAGATGACTAGTTGCCTCCTCATAAAAGGAAGGCTCAAAATGAATGATGTGGTTGTTAAGCCCTAAATATTGTCTCATTACCCCTTAATTGGGGCATATTACATTAGTAATGTTATTTTATTTATGTCGGCTTTATTCCATTAGATGTAATTATACCTCCTAGTCTCCTATATATACCAAGGAGACATTTTCATTTGGAATCATCTTGTACTTGAACATTTTATGTGGGGTAAAAGGAGGTTGCCCCCTCAAAGAGGATTATTTTCTGAAGTTCTCTATTTTTCAAGGCGTTGAGTACTTATTTTGAGGTGTTTATGTGCTATATTGATATTTGGTTCTTAACATATGGTATCAGAGCTCAAGGTCTTGGGGTTTCGCTTCTACATCTGAGACACCTTGGAATTTTTGCTATAATTTGTTTTCTACAACGTTTCAGAAGGAACGGCTTGGAGGATAATTAGTAGACAGATCCAGGTATGTTGGGTTAAAATTTCAGCTCCTGAGACCTTATACTTTTGGAGATACAACCTGTGCAAGATAGGGTTCTAGAATCATCCTGAACTGAGCCATTGCGGAATTTTCACTATAAAACAATTTCTGTAATGTTTCAAACCCTAAAATATGGAGGATATTCACATGAATTAGTAATGTAGCTATGGTAAAAATTTCATCTTCTGGGTCATCTTACAATTGTATATAAACACTGTGGAAGATAGGGTATATGACTAGTCCTATTGACTAGTTTCAAGAAGGTGTTCCAGGTAAAACAATCATAACTTCTTCCTAAAGTATCCAACTTGAGTGAGACTAGTTGCATTGGATAGTGGACAGTCTGTAGTATTTCTAGTAAGAGTTTCAGAATTTTATATCAATTATTTTGTGTGGGCACGCTATACAAGTGAGATCTCCTGGAAAAGCCAAAAATCAGCAAGTTGTGGGGAAGTTACCGTAAATTTCACTTGGCACATCCAATTTTTATCAAACCTATGGCATTGAAGAGAACAAATATCAGATACCTACAAAAAATAAAATTTCATCTGAAGAGTTGACTCCCACGATATTGTGTAATGCATTGGATGGAATTAGCACTCCACAAACCCTCAAGATCGAAGGATAGATCAAAAAGAAAAAGGTAATAGTCCTAATTGATTCTGGCAGTACTCATAATTTCATTCACTATAAATTAGCCAAAGCTCTCAATTTCTTTATATATCTAGCGCCAGAGTTTCAAGTAATGATTGCAGATGGAGGAACTATCAATTGCTTAGGAAAAATGCAATAAGATCAATCTTACTATGGGGGAATATGTAATGAATAGTCCAATGATTGCTATACCCATGGGTGGTGTTGATGTTGTACTAGGAATCCAATGGTTACAATCATTAGGAACAGTGGCTTTTAATTTTCAAGAAC
>ML805937.1:330164-340856 GCA_009831015.1 Picea engelmannii | reverse complement strand
TCAACAACAAGTTCTCCAAATCTTAAAGGACAACCTGACCATGGCACAAAATCACATGAAACAACAAGCAAATCAACATCGTAGTGAAAGAAGTTTTGAAGTAGGGGATTGGGTGTTTTTAAGACTACAACCATACAAACAGAGGTCTCTCAAGCAAGCCAAGAAGAATAATAAATTATCACCAAAGTATTATGGCCCTTATAAGGTGTTGCAAAAGATTGGTACTATGGCATAACAATTGGAGTTGCTTGCATCTTCACGAGTACACCTAGTTTTCCATGTTTCGTGCTTAAAGAAGGTTATAGGTGACAAGATCCTAGTTCAAACTATATTTCCAGAACTTGATGAGGAAGGAAAAATCATATTGGAGCTTTAAGCCATCACTGACACAAGAATTCACTAGCTAAGGAAAAGATCCATTTCAGATTATCTCATTAAATGGAGGAAACTATCGGCTGAAGATTCCACTTGGGAAGATGAGTCTTTTATACAGAAGCATCCAAAGTTACTCAAGCATTGTGGACAACACTTGTCTCAAGGGGAGGGGCATGTTAAGCCCTAAATATTGGCTGATTACCCCTTAATTGGGGCATATTACATTAGTAATGTTATTTTATTTATGTTGTCTTTATTCCATTAGTTGTAATTATACCTCCTAGTCTCCTATATATACCAAGGAGACATTTCCATTTGGAATCATCTTGTACTTGAACATTTTATGTGGGGTAAAAGGAGGTTACCCCCTCAAAGAGGCTTATTATCTAAAGTTCTCTCTTTTTCAAGGCGTTGAGTACTTATTCTGAGGTTTTTCTATGCTATATTGATACTGATGTACTCTCTAATCCATGGATTTTGTGGGGGAAACAATCATCTAGATAGAAGTGTATCGAGCAACAGGAGCAAATGTCTCCTCATAATTTATTCCCTCCACCTGAGAGAATTCTCTAGAAACAAATCTTCTTTTGTACCTCTCGATGCTCCCATCAATTATGTGTTTGATCTTGTTGATCCATTTGGAAGTCACTACAGACTTCCCCTCAGGTCTTGAAACAATATCCCACACATCATTCTTCATGATGTATTGATACTCCTCCATCATGACATCTCTCCATACTGGATGACTAGTTGCCTCTTCATAACAGGAAGGCTCAAAATGAATGATGTGGCTCATAGTTGCGGCATAGCATGAATATATTTGAGGTATCTTTCTAAATCGGAAGGTACCACGAGGAGCTACATATCCTTCTACCCCCTGCAGAGTCTGACGAACCCATGTAGGTATTTTCCGAACTACTGCAATATCTCTGGGAACATCAACTAGAGCTACAAGATCAACAAGATCAATTGGATCAATTTAATCAATCTCCATGTGAGATCCTATAGATCCCTTTAAAGGATACCTCCTCCTCAAAGGTAACATCTCTACTCACCTCAATATGCCTCTGACTAGATATGTAGATCCGGTATGCCTTCGAAGACTCATTGTACCCCACAAATGTACCCTTTCTGCCTGAAGGGTCTATCTTGATCCTTTTTTCCTTGGGTAAATGAATGTATATTGGACACCCAAATATCCTGAAGCGTCCAACCTCGGGCTTCACTTTGATGAAGGCCTCCTTGGGTATCATGTTCCTCAAATTCTTATGAGGATTTATGTTCTGAACATACATTGCATTCATGGATTCCTTTGCCCGGAGAAACATAGGTAAATGTTGATCATGCTAAGTCATCTTGTACCATACTTGATATATCGAGGTTCCCTCATGAAACCAATGTCTTCGGGAAGATGAAAAACATCAACACTCCCTCTGGAGATGGAGGTGACTCCTCCTCTATCTCTACTTCCTCTGACACTGAGGGTAGTTCTTCCTCCTTCTCTGGAGGTAACTCAATCTCTTCTCCCTTTGCATGTAGTACCGCCTCCCTCTCTGGGAATTCCTCTACATACACTGGAACTGTTGCCATGCTTGCTTCCTCAACATATCATGGTTCGACTCATGTATTGGGACTGCTGCACCTTCTCCCTCTGAGTCTCATATACTATATCTATATACTAGATCTACCGTATACTGAATCTACCATAGTTTTGCTACAGTCGATCTTGACTCGTTATATCCATGATCATTGGAATTGTCTCTACTATCTGACATGGTCCCGTCCTGTGAGGTACATTGCTCCTAGAGACTTCTTTTCTATGAGCATCATGTATGGAAATGTCTCTCCTTGATATCATGTTGGAAGGTCTTTCCCTCCATGTCTTCTTCCTACGACCATCATTATGGCTTCTTCTTAGAGCTATTACATGTGACCTTCTCAGAACAAGAAACAACAACAACAAAAAGCATCTCCTAGAGAATTTATCTTGTGCACAACTATATACAGTGACCCCCCAAATAACATGTCTTCTACTATGACCAACACACATCTATCATATACTCG
This sequence comes from Picea engelmannii, assembly GCA_009831015.1. NCBI lineage: Eukaryota > Viridiplantae > Streptophyta > Pinopsida > Pinales > Pinaceae > Picea > Picea engelmannii. The sequence goes on along the minus strand of ML805937.1, from coordinate 338,417 downwards.
ATGTCATACGGCTACCAACATACATCCAACATATACTCGATGTCATACGACTACCAATACACATCCATCATATACTCGATGTCATACATCTACCAACACACATCCATCATATACTCGATTCCATACGGCTACCAACACACATCCATCATATACTCGATGCCATACGGCTAACCATGTTGATTTTCTAGTGTTAAACTAAACAAGCACAATTTTCCACAAGTGGTAATTACTTCCAATGATTTATGATATTACTTTAGTAAACACTAGAACATCAGTAAGTAACTTAGAAAATTTAAACTTCTTAATTGCTTCCTTAGATCACTTATCCCACGTGTGAGAGAGAAAAAATACATGTGTCTATTGTTGTGTCTTTTTATAGTAATATTATATTGATCCAAAAAAGACATGTCTCTTTGAAAAATTAAATTTAAAATTAAATTAAATTTTATTTTTTATAAATAGTTGGAGAACACCTCTATAACTAACCAAAGATTAATTTGGTTATAATCCATCCATGTAGCATTTTACTTTGTTAAATTATTCCTCCATAATTCATGAGATTCTTTGAATAAATATAGGTAGAAGTAAATATGCATTACATTCCTCGTATTTAGGTAATTAGACATTTTTACTAGAAATTACTACCCACCATAATTTATGGAATTATTTCTATAATTTAGGTAGGAGTAAAAAAAGTAAATATGTTGTACATAGATATTGTAACAACCCCATAAATTTAACACTCCCAACATTTTACTCTACTCTCATTTTCTTGGGCCCTCCTGTGAAGGAGTCAATCCTAGTCTCGCTCTGATACCATGTTGTTTTTCTTCATATGAGATGTCATCGATATATTATTATTACAATAATGAGTATTCCATATATAGGGAACATATGGTGACCATTCATGAAAGGATGTGTCCCTTGAATAATCAATAACTATTTATAATTATCATTTACTTATTATATATGATATTTAATAATCAATAATTATATTATTAATTATTATTCTAAGAGAATGTCTTCCCAATGTTGTCCAAACATCAATAGTGGGGAGGAGGAGTTATCCCTTTCCATTCATGTCAAGAGACCCAGGTGGCTATTACAGACATTGATGGATGTCGATGAGGCTCCAAGGAGTGTGGTTAGAGAGCGCAAGCCCCCAAGGAAGTTTCTAAACTATACGACACTTATGAGTAGCATCATTGATGTTGATCCTTTCAATTTTGAGGAAGCAACATATCAACATTTATGGAAGGATGCCATGGTAGAGGAGTACACCTCTATTATGAAGAATGATGTTTGGGACATAGTGTCGAGACTAGAGGGGGAGTCAATTGTAAGTTCCAGGTGGCTCTACAATATCAAGTAAGTTGCATATGGTAACATTGAGAAGTTCAAAGCGATTTTTGTGGTGAGAGGGTTCTCCCAGAAAGAGGGAGTGGAATACAATGAGACATTTTCTCTAGTCACCAGGTATGCTTCTATTCAAGCTATTATTTCTATTGCTTCAATAACAAGGTGAAGGATACATCAGATGGATGTGAAAACAACTTTCGTCAATGTGATCATTGAGGAGGAACTATATATAGAGAAACCTCAGGGATTTGAGGTACATGGGAGGGAGTCTCATGTCTGTAGGCTTCAAAAATCCTTGTACAAACTCAAACATGCACCCAGGGAATGGTATTCCAGGATTGATGGATACTTGCAGAGTATGGGATTTACCAAGAGTGAGGCGGATCCTAACTTGTACTTCATACTTGTTGGGACAGATCCACTCATCTTGGTTCTATACGTGGATGATTTGTTTCTCGTAGGTGTAGAGCAGCTTATTACAGGCTGCAAAGAAAATTTATCTATTGAGTTCAAGATGAAGGACATTGACTTGATGCATTATTATTTGGATTAGAGGTATGGAAAGTATCGGGAGAGATCTTCCCTGGACAAGGGAAGTACGTAGAAGAGATCTTGAAGAGATTTAGGATGGAGGAATGTACACTGATGACTACACCTATAGTTACCAATATAAAGAAGGTTGTGACTTCATATTCAGAGTTGGTGGATCCCAGGACATACAGGAAAGTGATAGGTTCCTTGATGTATTTGGTCAACACTAGGCTAGATATGTGTTTTGTTGTGAATACCTTGAGTCAGTTCATGGTGGAGCCAAGGCAGGTGCATTAGATAGCAGCGAAGCATGTGCTCAGGTACTTGAGAGGTATAGTGGAGTATAGATTGAGGTATCTTAGAGGAAATGGAGTGGATTTGCAGGGATATATAGATTCAAATTGGAAAAGGAGTGCAGTAGATAGAAAGAGCACCTTAGGGTGCTACTTCATCTTCGGATCATCAATGATTACTTGGTTCAACAAAAAACATACTTCTATAACACTCAATTTAGCAAAGGTAGAGTATATGGCAGCGAGTATGTCTAGCTATGAAGCCATTTGGATTCACAAATTTCTTACCAAGTTATTTGGTCAGGAGTTCGAGCCTACGATGATATACTATGATAATCAGAGTTATATCAAACTCTCGGCGACTCTAGTATTCCATGACAAGTCCAAGCATATGTATATCATATATCACTTCATTCGATATAGGATACATAATGGAGTAGTGAAGCTTCAATATATTTCCACGTATGAGCAGGTTGGAAACATTCTAACCAAACCCCTAGTTAAAGGGAAGTTTGTTTTCTTCATAGAAAAACTTGGAGTGGTTCATAATACCTTCCTTGCTAAGAGGGAGTGTTGATGTTTGGTAGCATCGGACAGGTATTTTCGCATAGGTCTAAGTGTCTAGACATGTGCAAATCATCTAAGCCTTCTACCTTGAGACTTTACTTTAATTAAAGTAAATTTCTTTTATTAGTGAGTTGAGTTTTATTTAAAGAAACACTTTAACTAGCATTAGTGAATTAAATAATAGCCATTGATCTCAAGTGAGGTGAGAATTAATCTCAATCATTAATCACTTTGTAGATTAAAGTTAGGTCATAACTCAATCTTATAAAAGCAAGGCTAGGGTGTAGGAGGAATACACTTTATACATTGATACAAAACCAAAAAGGAATTTTTCTCAGAGGATTGGATCACGAAGGACTATAATTCAAGGAGATATTCGATAGGTGGAAAAGGACTTCCATCTAGAGATCAATTCAAGGAGAAGTGAGAATAGAGGCAGTCGCAAGTGGGTTTCAGGAGAGTGAAGCCACAAGAAAGGGTCGAGTCGTACGGATTTTTTCATATATTCATTGAGGTCATGTATGTGTGTTTCAGTGGAGACATACAAGTATACGTGTGTTTTCTTAAGGAAAGGCCCATACACCTCAAAAAGCATGTCAAATCTAGGTCGTACAACATAGCAAAATTTTCCAGGTTTGTCTACAATTGTATTTCTATCAATGGGACATTATATCTGTTATGGGAGCCATCATTTTATCATAATAAAATCATATCAATACTGGTTTTCCCTCCGGTATTTTTTCCCCCAGGGGTATCTACCCAAAAATATTAGTGTTTACGTGTGCATGATCTGGTTTCCAGTATTTATTTCGCTATATTTATTTGAGTTAAATATTCCAACATCGTATTTTTGTTTTGTGAGATGATAATTTGATTTGCAGTAGGGAAATCACTAAATAACAAGATACCTAGGTGCCAAAGTAAGGGTATTTCAACAATTGGTTCATGAGTGATCTATTGATGAATGGTTGCAATGTTAAGTATCCTTGAAATTAAAATATATTGGAATTGATTCTTATCTTCTTGCAAATATACATGTTTAGATAATTAATGTATGACAATTGATGGTACTTTGACACAACGACAAAATTTGCAAACAATATTTCACCCTCCAAGCATTGTTCAAACTTGCTTTTCACAAGCACACCAAAAAATTAGTTTGTTGAGTAATCAACAACCACTATAGAAAATATTAATCTAAAATCATCTAGACATTTTTCATTTATAACAAACCAACATCTAGAATATGATCTAGGCCTTGGTGTAGGGTGGAGAGTAAATTCTCCAAAGCCATAAAACCAAACTAGAAGTCACTAAAGAGTGGAAAATCCAATAGTAGTAGGAGGCATTCGCTAAGAAATATCCTCTAACGCATGAGTCAAGCACGAGATTGAACTTAGAGCAAGTGGGGAAGATATCCCCTCTCCACTTGTTCTGGTTTCCATGAAATACTACGTGTATAGAGATTTTGGAAGTGGAAGGCCCCTTCGATGGAATCACTTCTCATAATTTCAGGCTTAGTTTTCCTATCCATACATGTGTTCATGACCTACAATTGTTCCACTTGGTCTAAATGTGAAGTGGTAATCATAGTGGCTATTCCTAGGATATCGACAGAGGTGGTTGTGGGGGGGGGAATACCCACAATACCTAGGGTATATGCATAGTAATTTTTTAAGATCCTATGGACCCTGCTCTCCTTCGTGGGAAAACTTGCACCTTATGTGAACATTGTAAGAAAGTTATTGTAATTGTCTCTCGCACCTTTGTTAGTCAGGATTTGGGGACTTGGCATCCCCCAAGGTTTTTGGCTCTCGAAAGGCCCCTTCATCCACTAGTTTACCTGTTGATTACCTAGATTTTATAGGAGTGTGCTCTTTGGTATTGTTTCTAGTCCTTTTCCTCACTTACCTCTAAAACTATAACGATAGGAATTAACTCGATAACATGGGATCCTCCTCCTCGCTCGGTCTTTCCTAGCTTAAAGTGTGGATTGAATCATATAGGTGACAAGTAGTGATTCACTTGATAGTGTCCTTAGGCTTTCCCTCATACTAAAGGTTGGAATTTTCTTTTAGGGAGTGTCTGAGCGATAACAATACCAATTTTTAAGGCCAATATTTCAAACAATTGTAATTGGGGTGTTACTAGTAGCAACACCTTTCAATTCTAGGGTCGATTTTAAGGTTTTGGTTGCAACGATACTCGTTGTTAAGGCCATGATTTCAAACAAGTTGTAATTTTGACCCTAAAAAGGTGGGTTGTTATTGGTGGCACCACTTTTCAATTGGAGGATTGATTTTAAGGTTTTGGTTGCAACAATACTAGTTGTTAGGGAGATGGTTTCAAACAAGTTATAATTTTAACCCCCCAAAATAAAAGGGATTCTAGTAGTAGCACTACTTTTCTATTATGGAATTGATTTTAAGGTTTTTGTTCACAACATTATGAGGTTTTAAGTCCATGGTTCAAAAGGTAGTAATTTTGACCCTGGAAGAAAAAAAGATGATTCTAGGAGCACCATTTTTTTATTAAGGGGTTGAATTTGGTGTTTTTTATGCAAAAATATGGGTTTTTAGGGATAAGGTTCTCATTTTTTTGTTATGATTCTCGTCAAGTGAGTAACTATGTTCCAACCTATTTCCCTCAACCCTTGAGGTGAAGGTTTTCCTAACCTGTAATCACTAATACTACATCAAGATTTTTACTCAACTGAGACTCGTCAATATCAAGTTTAATAGCTCTAGAAAATCCCTCAAGACCTCATCCACTGGTCTTCAAAATATCTCAATCTCCCCATAATTGAGATTAGAATACATAGCCCCAAAATCCTCATCTCATTTTATATAAATCATAGACATGCACTGTAACACTTTAAAAATAACTCAATCATGTATTCCTCTAAAAATAATGCAATTCCTTAAAATTATCTAATTAAGTGACTAGTTGTATGCGCATGCACCTAATTCCTTACTGTATTAATAAATTTGCACATACTTAAATCAATATTTGCTTACTAGGTGCACGTATTTATTAAATATTCAATCATTAGGTGCACATATTTATTAAATATTCAATCATTAGGTGTGTGTATTTATTAAATATTCAATCACTAGGTGCACATAATGAACTCGTCACACAAACACACTTTTAATATAATAGTTCTAGTGTGGAAACATAGGATTCATATAAGTGGCCACCACATGAAAACCTCACATGTACACTAATGATCAACAATAAATTCCCCTAACACTACATGATTTTCACAATGCAAAATGTAAAAGCAAGTCAACAAACCCCTATGATGCTACATGTTCTTTTAGGTTGTGAATGCAAGTGCACACAAATTGAATGAAACTAGGTAGTCGTGCAATTTCATACACAATCCATCATCACTTTATTCATGCTCCATATTTATATCCATCAGTTGTACCATGCTTGGTGCTTGAATGGTCTCACTCACCATGACATGGATCCCTCTACTATGACTAATCTTTTAAATGTCAAATATCATGGTATGATATTGAAACTTGTCACATGCATCGACCGTGGAAGTCATCAAAAATCAACATCACAACTTTGGAAGAGTGCAATAATATTCTAGCCATTTCCTCAAATTTAAGGAAATCAAGTTGCTTCATGGCCCTTGTCATGTAAAAAATCCCAAGGCTCCATGCATGTTTCAATTCGAGGGTTGATTTTAAGATTTTGGTTACAATGATATTTGTTCTTGAGGTTGTGATTTCAAACATGTTGTAATTTTAACCTTAAAATAATGTTGGGGGTGATACTAGTAGCACCACTTTTTGATTCAGGGTTTGATTTTAGGGTCTTGGTTGTAATGGTATTGATTGCTAAGGCCATGATTTCAAACAATTGTAATTTTAACCCCCTGAAGAAAGGAGTGCTACTAGTAGCACCACTTTTCGATTTTAAGGTTTTAGTTGCAATGATACATGTTGTTAAGGTCATTATTTCAAACAAAATGTAATTTTAACCCTGAAAAAGGGGGTTCTATTAGTAGCACTGTTTTTTCAGTTTGGGATTCATTTTAAGTTTTTGGTTGCAATGATACTAGTTGTCAAGGCCATGGTTTCAAACAAGTTATATTTTTAACCCCCCAAAACAAAAGGGATGCTATTAGTAGCACCAATTTTTATTTTGGAATTGATTTTAAGTTTTTTGTTCACAACATTATGAGGTTTTAAGGCCATGGTTCCAAAAGGTAGTAATTTTAACCCTAAAAGAATGGTGATTGTGGGAGCACCACTTTTAATTAAGGGGTTGAATTTGGTGTTTTTGATGCAAAAATGTGGGTCATTAGAACTAAGGTTCTCATTTTGAGGTCACGATTCTCATCAAGTCAGTAACTATGTTCCAACCTAATTCCCTCAACCCTTGAGTTGAAGGCTTTCCTAACCTGTAATCACTAATAATACATCAACATTTTCACTCAATTCAGACTTGACAATATTGAGCTTAATAACTCTAGCCAACTCTTGAATACCTCATCTACCAGTCTTCAAAATCTCTCAATCTCCCCAAAATTGAGATTAGAATACATAACCCCAAAATCCTCATCTCATTTGTATGTAACTCACACACATGCACATCACTTTAATAATAACTCATGCATGTAATCCTATAAAAATAATGCAATTACTTAAAATTGTCTAAGAGAATAAATATATGCACATGCAATAAAAATAATGCAATTACTTAAAATTGTCTAAGAGAATAAATATATGCACATGCAAGTAATTCTTGACATTAATAAACTTGCACATACTTAATTCAATATTTACTCACTAGGTGCACATATTTATTAAATATTAAGTCACTAGGTGCATATAATAAACTTATCACACCAAACACACTTTTAATATAATAGTCCTAGAGTGAAAACATAATTCTTGACATTAATAAACTTGCACATACTTAATTCAATATTTACTCACTAGGTGCACATATTTATTAAATATTAAGTCACTAGGTGCATATAATAAACTTATCACACCAAACACACTTTTAATATAATAGTCCTAGAGTGAAAACATAGGATGTGTACATGTGGCCACCACATGAAAATAATAAATGTGCTAATGCTTAATAATAAATTCCCCTAACACTACATGATTTTTGCAATGCAAGATGTAAAAGCAAGTCAACATAACCCTATGACGCTACATGTTCTTTTGTTTTATGAATACAAGTGCACACAAATTGAATACAACTATGAAGCCATGCAATTTCATACACAATCCACCACCACTTCATTCATTCTCCATCATTTGTAGCCATCAATTATACCACGCCCAATGCTTGAATAGTCTCCCTCACCATGACATGGATCCCTCTACAGAAACTAGTCTTTTAAATGCCAAATGTCAAGGTATGATATTGAAACTCATCACATGCATTGACCATGACAGTTATTGAAAATCAACATCACAACTTCGAGAGAGTAAAAGTAATATTCTAGACATCTCCTTGACTTGTAGGA
>ML805937.1:313759-328718 GCA_009831015.1 Picea engelmannii | reverse complement strand
TAGGATGATCAACCTATAGACATTAGTTAAGGTACCTCTTTCATTTGAATTGACTATGTGGAAGTCTGAAAATATCCACCATCAAGTTGTGGTGAAGTTGAGGAGTTGTATCCTATGGTGATCCCAAAGTTTAGTAATGCTTAGCAAGAATACTCTATAGTTGATGTCTATTGCTTCACATCCCTTACAAATTTGTTGTGCTTTTTTGAAAATATTTTCCTTTGACTAATTAGTTTCCTATATGAATACTATCTCTAGTCTTTTGGATTGGAGCATTCTTTGTTTTCCCTAAGAGTCAAACCTCTTATACTCTATGAGAGTATATTTATATATAATTGTTTAGGGGTTGGGAAAAACATATTTGTCAATAGTTACCTATATTGTGCTTGCGAGGCATGACCCTACTTATTAGATCTTTTCCTTTTCCTTTTCCCTTCCTTTCATGTTGTCCATGTTTTCCTTGGTGGGTTTCAAATGATTTTGTTTGATGCCTAGGTTATTTAGCTAGTTGCATGAGTTTTTTGGTTTGTCCATATTTTGTTTTCCCTTTATATGTTTTTGGCGGAGTGTTATTCTCTCTTCCATTGAGAGATTCTCCAAATACACCTGCTCAAATTCTGAGTGCCTTCAAATCTACTTCCCCCGTATCCATTTCATAGTCTTGTTCTTGTTCTTGTGTAATGGTTCTTGGTTATCATCCTCTTCAGATTCTTTTACCTCTATGCTATTCATTGGTATTAAATCATGTGTAGTTTCTTTCTACTAAAATGGAGATGATTCCTTAGAGTTGTCAATTATTTTTCCTTCAACTATCTTTCACTTAGGGTCATATTCTTTTCCTATTCATCCACAAGGGCTATTCTCTCATAATGGGGTTTTCCTCCTCCATAATCAAATTCAATGGGGGATTGATCTCTTGGGGATTGACATTATTCTCCCCCTCTTTGTCTATAGTGGGTTGAACTAATTCATGGTTATCTAGTAGGTTTTCTTTGAGATGATGGATTTTCTATTATGTTTTTTCTTTCCTTTGCATAGTAATGAATCCATCACTTTCTTATACCAAGCCTTTATGGTTTTTTCCTTCTTATGCATTAAGAAGATAATATTAAAATAAATTCCCATCTTCATTGCATTTTTTGCATTGAAAGGGGACATATTCATACTCAAGGGTCTACAACCATTCAAAATATTTAAAGGATATTTCTATTTCCCTTGGTAGAGCTTCTATGATATTCATGTAAACACATATATGAGCATAGGAAGTGTACTTACATACTTTGGTCACTTTTAAGATTTGATGTATGAACCTATGTTGTTTCCAACCCATGTTAGCATATTTTCATCCCAAAGCTCCAAAGGTAGGGAACACATCCTTATCCAAACCAATTCCTATTATAAAAATCCTTCTTTATCCATATTGAACCTTCATGCTCAGTATCACATGTGCAAATTGTTGGGTCGTTATATTCTTTGCAATGAAAGTCTAGTCGGGGTGGATTGAATGGGAGTGAAAGACTTGGTTTAACAACCTTGGATCTGAGCTAAACCCTAGGTCTAGTAAGAGTTGTAAGTTAGAGATATTTAAAGTCGTTCTTAAAGAATGGCAAGTAGCTCAAGAATAGAGATTGAAAAATTCAATGGCTAGAATTTTGAGCTTTGGAAGCTTAAAATTGAAGATCTCCTTGTAGATTGAGAACAACGGGAAACATTTTGTCTAGGTACCATTTTGACAAGTATGTCGAGGGAAGAATGGGAGAAACTCGAGAGAAGGGCAAGGAGTATGATTTGACCATGTCTTGTGTTGAATTTCTATATGAGATTATATGTTATCAATATATTATTGCAATAATGAGTGTTTCATATATAGACTAGAACATATGGTGACCATCCATGAAAGGATGTGTCCCTTGGATAATAAATAACTAATTATTATTATTATTATTTATTATATATATTATTTAATAATCAATAATTATATTATTAATTATTAATCTAGGAGAATGTCTTCCCGATGTTGTCCGAACATCAACACTCCCTCTCAATGAGCGAGACATTCTGCATCATGCCAAGTTTGTCTCTGAAGTATACAAATTCTTCCTAGACTCATGAAACCTATCTATCAGTCCTTGGAGATGTCTCTCTCCTACCTGAATCGAGGGGAAACTCTCCCTGTGGTTCTCCCTCTGAACCAACTGACTCTCTATGAGATCAGACTCACTTTGGTTCTGCATGTGATAACATCTAACATCTTGAGTCTTTATCATTCCTTTTCAAATCACCATGACTAGGAAAAATACCACACTAGGGTCATTCACCACAGGTACATCGTTGTGAGTGAATGTCATCCTGATGCCAACTGACATGTGGAAAGCACCTCAAGCACCTCGAGCCCATATTATTCCTTTTCATTATAAAGGAAGGACTACGCCTGGGCCCATTTACCACAAGTACACCTTTGTGATAAATGTATCCTATCTCCCTTGGTCTGCATCCCAATTTAGGAGAAGGTTTGCATGATGCTTACTTGAGACATTGTAGCAAAAGGTCTGTCACACATGGCACTCCCATGTGGAATTCTATAGGCTACTCCCTCTAGGAACACTAGGGTAAAATCCCCATTGTGTGTGACATCAAGGTCAATTCCCTTGATGTGTCCTCATATGCTCTCCACAAGGGATGTTGGGCTATAATCCCAACCCCACTTATCCCTCTCAGATAAGTGTCCTCACAGATCAACTCAACTCAGTCACAAAGGAGTATGATCTGGACTTATAGAGGCTACTCCCTCTATAAACACTAGGGTCAACTCCCCATCGTGTGTGACGTCAAGGTCAACTCCCTTGATGTGTCCTCACATGCTCTCCACAAGGGAAGTTGGGATATAAGCCCAAACCCACTTATCCCTCTTGGATAGGTGTCCTCACAGATCAACTCAACGCATTCATAGAGGAGTACGATCTAGATAATGTATCAGAAAGTTTCAAACTTCAACACTCCCTCTTAGCAAGAGAGGCATTCTCTTCCACACCAAGTATGTCACGAAAGTACTCGAACTTCATCTTGGTGAGTGGTTTGGTAATAAAATCAACAACTTGCTCATTTGTAGGAAGGTATTGTCGTCCTCTGCACCATGTCTCGGATGTAATGGTACTTTATCTCAATGTGTTTTGATTTGCTATGAAACACTGGTGTAACACCCTGTTTCCCCCAGTCTATAAAAATAACTATATAGTGGCCAAGAACTATGGAAAACTCAAAGATGTGAATGTTTGATTTGACGGACCTTTGTATAAAAGGTCGATGAATGTAAATTATGTTATGAATAGGTGTTGCATGACTGTTGGGAGGGGGATGTGCTAAAAGAGACCACGATGGCTAATGAGAGGTGGTGGAAGGGGCCTGGAATGGTTGCGTTAACTTCCACCGAGCCAGTACCATACTGATTTATACTTGCTCAAAAACCAAAGCAGCTCCCTAATCCTGGAATGGATTTCCCGTCAGATTGGTAGGTGGGGAGGCTCCTCAAGAGTTAATGAGGGGATGGGGTTGAACCGCCCATCTGTAACAGCCCTTAGACCTGACCACGAACGGCGAAATTCACGCCACACGCAACCTTGCAGACAAAAAAATTGGCAAGAGAGGAAATGAGGAAGGGAAGAGGGAGAGAGCGCGCGCGATGGGGATCATAGAGGAGAACTGGAGAAAACCCTGGAAATGCAGGGAGTTATGAGTCTCAGGAGAAGGAGAGTAACCTTCATCCTGGATTATTTTTCTGTATCAGGAGAAGGAGAGTAACCTTCGTCCTTGACTTCCGTTGAGATGGAAGTAGGAGACTGAACCTCAAAGCATCGTGGTTCAGCTCAGGGGTGGCTAGTGGTAAATCCATTTGGAGTCACTAAGCCTACGGTTGGGTGGAAACAAGCACCCCTCTCAGTAGTTGCATCACGCCTGGTAGATCTGATAAGTTTTTTATACCTTGTATTTCGAACTGAATATCATGAATGCATGCTTATGTTTATATGCCCATAATAATCTATGTGTAGAATGATTGCCTGGTGTTTTAGATTGGAAATAATGGATGCATGTGTATACTTACATGCCATAGTCGGTTTCTGTACAAAGGATTAAGTTTGGGGCATGAGTTCGCTCCACTGAGAATCGTCTTGTTTGCTTGACTCTCGTAATGATCCGGGAAGGCTCCTCGAGAGTACTCTTCCCAAGGGATTACCCCATAAACCTTGGAACCATGCTAAACCTTTACCCAGAGACTTGACTAATATTTGGGACGATTGCCCAAGAACCGTCTAAAGGTTCATGCGATCCGAGTCTGGAAACCTTACGCAAGGAAGGATAGCTCTCTAAGGTCTCAGAGTCGTGGGAGTTTGAAGCCCCGAGATGTTGAATTTCATGATTCAAGCTCAGAAGGGATAGCGAGCCCAATTATAGAAAGAGAGAATACCCTATCATTTGGTAGATGAACAGTCAGAATCCTTTCGGGAATACCCCAGATCTGTCGAGACCGATGGATCTAGAGAAGGAGCGCAGGCGTTAACACCTTGACCCGTTCAGCCTTCGCAAGTAGCGATGGGATCCAGGACCGTAGATCCAAGGATCTGACGGAGCCCTATTGATCATCGATCTTAGCCTTTGTATAGGCAGGAGAGTAGCATTTCGCTGACTCGCAACTTGGAGTGGTCAAGGGTAGGGCTGCATAAACTCACGATTCGCGAGATCACGACGTGATCGTGACCGTTGGATCTAGGCCATGGGAGAACTGTGGGATCGTAACTTTCATGGTTATCGCCTATCGGGGGTTCGGAACTTGAGAGAGTTTCTTTTAGATTGTAGAAGTCGCGAAGTGCCGAGCATCGAGGGCTCATGCGAACACATGGCACATCCGTTAGGTGGGGATCGCATGGTTGATAGGTGGCGTAACAACAAGCGCCCAGAGAAAGGCAGGAGCGGGTGACAGGTGATGGACACATGTCGCCTGGGAAAGATTCAATCCATTGTTGACTTATCGTATCTCAGGAATTCACGAAGGAGGAGCACGAGGGCTCAACACTCCAACTCGCGAAGTCGCGAGATGCGAGTAGCTCTAGTATTTAGCCTAGGAAGCGGGTGACCGGTGGTGGACACTTGTCACCTAGGAAAGAGTCAACCCATTGTTGACTTATCATGGCTCGGGGTTTCACAGGATGAAGAATTTGTACCCTAATCGCTAAGGCCATGAAATGTCGAGAGTCGAGGTCTCATGCGACGGGTAGCAGCGACACAGCTCGTGAGTAGAGTACAGTGGAGGAGACAAGTGGCGTGTTTGTGTCGCTTTGGCAGAGTCCACATAACGATGACCTCTCGCGTCTCGGGATTTCACAAAGGAGGATCATGAGGGCTCAACACCTCAACTAGCGAAGTTGCGAGTGGTGCTAGTGTTTGGCCTAGCCTACGGTTACATGTAGCAGGCACTAGTGAGGAGGGAGCCATGTCTGTATCGTATCTTGAGTATCGGTGTTTGGCGAAAGGGGAGTCGAGAGTCTTGACTCCCAACTCGCGAGTTGCGAAAGGCGCTTGCACTAAGGCCAAGTTGTGGTTGATTGGAGGAGGATAAGGGAAGGGAGGGTTTGCGCTAGGCCCCATAGAAGTCTCAGGGATTCTGTCCCTCAAAGAAAAAGAACAAAAAATCTAGGTTGTCGTAGTGGGTGTGTGACAAATGGATTCTCTGAGATCTTCACACAACTCTTGTTATCACAATGAATAATGGTGGAATCTAACACATGTCCAAATAAATCTGCAAGGATCTTGCAAAGCCACACTACTTCGCGAACTTCCACACTCAATGTAATGTACTCTTCTTCTGCGGTGCTCAAAGCCACAAAAGTTTGTTTCCTACTACACCAGGAAACCATGGTAGATCCCAAGGTGAAGCAACACTCGAAGGTGCTCTTCCTATTCACTACACTCCCTTTGCAATCAAAGTCAGTATATCCCTGCAATCTCATGTCAATACTAGAAGTATATCTCAGACCATGTCCAATTGTGCCTCGCAAGTATCTCAACACATGCTTCGCAACAATCCAGTGTGTCTGTCTTGGCTGACTCCTAAAATGGCTAAGTAAACTCACTGCATAGAAAATATTTGGTTTGGTGTTAACCAGATACAATATCAATGATCCAATCAACTGTCTGTATAGGGTCGGATCAATATCGTCAGAATCGGAAGAAGACACACTTAGTTTCTTCATAGTCATCACCATTGGTGTAGCCATGGGCTTATAGTTTAGCATCCCAAACCTCTTCAATATCTCAACTGTGTACCTCCCATGACTCATGAATATCTCATCAGTTCTCTGCCACACATCTAGTCCCAAGAAGTAATGCATCATACCAAGGTCCTTCATCTCAAACTCAAAGGCCAACACATACTTGCATTCAACGATAAGGCTCTCTATATTGGTGAGGAATAAATCATCAACGTAGAGGACCAAAATCAGGGACTCACCATTAATAGTCTTGCAGTACATATTGTGATCAACAACAATTTTTCTAAAGCCCAAACTCATAAGGTGTCCATCAATCCTCACATACCAATCTAGAGGTGCCTGCTTGAGTCCATACATGGCCTTCTTCAACCTGCACACATGCGACTCCTTCTCATGTATCACAAAACCATTTGGTTGCTCGATGTATAATTATTCCTCAATCTCTTCATTGAGAAAGGTTGTCTTCACATCCATTTGATGTAGTCTCCAACCCATGGATGTTGCAAGGGAAATGATCGTCTGGATAGTGTATCGAGCAACAAGAGAAAATATCTTCTCATAATCGATTCCCTCCACCTGAGAGAATCCTCTAGAAACAAATATCGCTTTGTGATTTTGGATGCTCCTGTCATCTATGTGTTTGATCTTTTATATCCACTTGGAAGTCATTATAGACTTCCCTTAAGGTCTCAGAACAACATCCCACACATCATTCTTCATGATGGACTGATACTCCTCCATCATGGCATCTCTCCATACTGGCTGACTAGATGCCTCCTCATAACAAGAAGGCTCATAATCAATGATGTGTCTCATAGCTACAACATACCATGAATATCTCGTAAGGTACCACGAGGATTTGCATGTCCTTCTTCCTCCTGCAGAGTTTGACGAGCCCATGCAGGTCTCTTCTGACCTACTCCAATATCTCTGGGAGCATAAAATGGAGCTACATGATAAATGGGATCAATTGGATCAATAAGATCAATTGTCTCCCTCTGAACTGTTGGAGGGTGAGGCAGAGAAGGCACCATCTCTTCCTGTCTCTCAGTATCAATATCCATGTGATATCCTCTAGATATCCTGAAGGATACCTCCTCCTCAAAGGTAACATCTCTTCTCATCTCAATTTGTCTCTGACCAAGGATGTAGATCTGGTATGCCTTCAAAGACTCATTGTACCCCAAAAATGTACCCTTTCTTCCTGAAGGGTCTAGCTTGGTCATTTTCTCCTTGGGTACATGAATGTATACTGGACACCCAAATATCCTGAAGTGTCCAACCTCAGGCTTCACTCCAGTGAAGGCCTCCTCGGGAGTCATGTTCCTCAAATTCTTATGAGGACTTATGTTCTAAACATACACTGCAATCATGGATGTAGTTTATATACACAAGACTTGAGCTAGGCGCTCATCCTACAAGGGGTGGCCAATCCCTTGGGGTTGATCAAGCTAAGTCATATTGGATCATATTTGACATATAGAGGTTTCCTCATGAAACCAATGTCTAAGACATATTGAGTTTCCCTCATGGAACCAATGTCTCACAAGACATATCAAGGTTTCCTCGTGAAACCAATGTCTTGGTTCCTTCATCTGACCATCTGAGGCACGTCGGGATGAAGTCCACATTCCCTCCAGGGAGAATGCCTCATGATGTTGCCTCAACCATGAACACATTGACACAAGCTTCATGTGATCTTGACTAAGAGGGTTTTTCACTGCTTCTCGTGTCCATCTTGATTAATCCACACCAAATAATCGCGTTGATCTAGCCAAATGTGAGAGAACTTGCTACAACATGCACCCATGTCCAGCTCATAAAAAACAGATCCAGATTAAATCAATGAGGATTCTTGGGATTATACCTCGTGATCTCATCCTACAATATATGAACCATTGGCATTAGATGCACGAATGACCCATATGAAGGGATATACACTTGCCTTCAACCCAAGAGTTATATTACGAGTTTGAGCTTTTGAAACAATGACAAGGATTTTAAAAGAAATATACACAACCCTTTCGAGCTTCATGCCCTTGCTCCCCTCTATGTGCAGTTTGTATAGAAAATACAATCCAAACAGACGAAACATGTCCAGAATCGAGGGGATTTTTTACTAGGGGAAGCTCATGTCCAAGATACACATGGTAGAAACGTACATACATTTCAACGATGAGATGCATTTCACTTGCATTTTAAATACATCATCATTATTCCTCACGCCCATCTCTTGCTTGTAATTTCCATTCGATTTCCATCTCTCACGTGGGAAATATGCAATTTCCATTCATTTATCATGTAAGTCTCTGCCCCTTTATAATAGATGTGCATAAACTGGAACTTTCCCAGAGGACTAAACACAAACAATTGGTCGAAGGTTCGATTCCTCCACCCTTTTTCTATCCATTCTACCATTTCTGGTGGAGCTTTCACCTCTGTCCCATGCGTGCCGATTCCAAGCTTCAAATCTATCGTCCCATGCCCTTCGTGACAGAAGGTCACAAATCCATGCCTCTTGGGTTGGCTTCGAAATCTCATAATTAAATTCATGCCCTCTCCCTTAATTCTTAATGGGAAAATGCATTGCACGGGGCCAAGTCCTGATCAACATGCAAATGCTGAATCTTCGCTACCATCCAAATGCCTCGCGGATCATAAAATTCTCGTTATTAAAATGTCGTGAATTGAAAATATGTCGTCTGTGATATGCAGATGTTCTTTGAAGAGTTGAAAAATACAAATCTTAAAATGATCCTCTTTTAAAATGCTTTGAAAGTTCACAAATGAAACCTGTTGGGTTCACAGACCTTGTACGTACCTAGTAACACGATTGTATGACTGGGTCAATATTTTCGTTGGGTATGGGAGGGATAGCGGGACCCCTACAAGGGTTGTTGGACTTGGAATGATACTACCACCCCCAATAAAATCAGATCTTCCACGCTTACTTACAAGGGGAAAAGGCAAGGGAAATCACATCAATCAATCAGATGAAGAAGAAATAATCCATTCTTATCTTCCTAGGCCCTCCTGTGAGGGAGTCAAGCCCAATCCCACTCCGATACCATGCTGAATTTCTATATGAGATGATATGTGATCGATATCAATGATGAGTTTTCCATATATAGAGAACATATGGTGATCATCCATGAAAGGATGCGTCCCTTGGATAATAAATAACTATTTATTATTATTATTGTTGGAGTTACTTCACACACACCTAGGATTTCTTTTTCCTAAGGTTTTTCCTTGTTTATTAGTCATTATCTAGTCTCCTATATTTTAGGAAGAATATTCCTCTAGGGAGAATATTCCCTTCAGTTTGACTAGTTTAGTTGAGTCTAGATGCTGCATTGGTTTTGTCACCATGCAACATTAGGATCATCACCAAATAATGCGCATTAGCTTTGGTATCATCACCAAACTTGTGCATTACCCATGATTCCTTGATATTCTCCTCACTTCACTTTGTTTCAATCAGTTAACTAAAGAACAACTAGGTGGCAATTCACTCTCGTAACTGCCTAAGAGACTAGACTAGGTGGCAATTTACTCCCGTAACTACTGTTGTGTGTCCAGATCACTCTAGACCACCACTATGGCGCATTGTCTTCTCCTCCAATGCGCATTGGTTGAGTTATACATAGTATATCATGTGTAAATTATTCATTATTTATTACGGTTGATGAGAATTCTTCCATTCTTTTCTTTCTTGCTTCTTCTTTCTCAATTTCTCTCTACAAATGTGTGTGGTATTTTCTAGCTAGATATATTCTGTACAGGTTCAAAACATTTACATGGTATCAGAGCCGACGGACTACTAATCAAAAGCTACACCAAAAATTTTTGCAGGTACAAAAGATTGAAGATAATGAAAAGATGGATTTCCCAAAAGAATTCATTCTTACACCTTACAATTACTTTGCATGGAAGGAGAAAATAGTCATACATCTCCAAACCAGAGGATTGTATAGGTTAACCTTGAATACAAACATAGAACCGACATCATCCATAGAAAAATCCAAGTACTTAAATCGAATGGATGAAGCATTCGAAACAATTTGCAGTCTTATTTCTCCCGGTCTCCTTTTTCACATATCTTCCTGTAAGACTCCCAATGAATCCTAGGCCACCTTGGAAGGGATCTTTGGAAAACAGTATGAGATGATGGGACACATGCTGGAGGTGGAATTTCTCACATTGGATCCAAAAATCTTCGACAATATCCAAGATTTCATTACAAAATTCAAGGATTTACTGTCGCAACTCAAAGCTTGCGGGGTTGATAAATTTGAGGAGAAACAAATTGTTCTCACCATTCTCTCCAAACTTGGTCCTACATTCTCTTTGTTCGTTTCCACATTCCATTCAGTCAGATTCTCCTCTGGAGTCACCTGGAAGATGCCTTCTCTTGAGGACTTTATTGAATCCCTGACACAAGAGCAAACCAAGCTCATCAACATGGGAAAAACCAAAGGCCCAAAGGCACATGCACTAATTGTGCAAGATGGAATCCATCAATATCAGAAATATAAAGATAAAAGAAAAAGGAAATCTCATGAAAATTCGAAGAAGTAAGGGTACTCAAAACCCTTCACCGATGTCTCCGGATCCAAAGGGGAAAAGGGGAGAAATGCACATACTGTCACAAAGGATTCCATCCAGAATCTGCATGCATCCAAAAAAAAAAAGATCTGATGACTCAAATACTTCATCAAAACAACCTTGGAGATTGAATCCCCGAGGGTGCCAAGAAGAAGAATCTAGAAGATTAGAATCCCAAGAAAGGCAATTCTGGCCATGCCTTGATTTCCATCAACTCCTCTCTCGATGCTTGGATCATAGATTTAGGAGCATCACATCACATGTATTCCTCAAAAGTAGTTTATTCTTCATTGGATGCATGAAAAGGTCCTCCTATTCTTATGGGGGAAAACTCTTCAGTCGAAGTCACCGACAAAGGAAGGATTGAACTCACCAACAGAAGCTTCGAGAATGTGTTACACATTCCCAAACTTTTCATCAATGTTCTCTCCATGTATCAGATGACGAATTCCGGCACCGGAAAGAAATTCATATTCACACCAAATGTCGTGGACATCTATGACATGAAAACCTACTACAAGGTTGCTACCGGTGAGGTAAATCATCAATCTAGATTGTATACATTTTCTGAATTTATTGAACTAGACTCTACTTTACTGCTTACCCATGTTGATGAAAGTAGTAGGATATGGCACGAAAGGTTTGGACATTTGAATTTCAGATATATGCAACAACTTAGGAAGAAAATATTGGTTGATGGTCTACCATAAATCCATTTCTCCAAGGGAGTATGTGAGGGATGTGTTCTTGGAAAACACCCTCAAGAGAAATTCGACAAAGGAAAGTCTTAGAGAGCTTCCACACCTTTAGATCTGATCCATAGTGACAGAAGAAGAATCCAGAAGATCAGAATCCCAAGAAAGGCAATTCTAGCCATGCCTTGATTGCCATCAACTCCTCTCGTGATGCTTGGATTGTAGATTTAGGAGCATCACATCACATGTATTCCTCAAAATTAGTCTATTCTTCATTGGATGCATGAAAATTTCCTCCTATTCTTATGGGGGAAAACTCTTCAGTCGAAGTCACCGACAAAGGAAGAATTGAACTCACCAATGGAAGCTTCGAGAATGTGCTACACGTTCCCAAACTTTTTGTCAATGTTCTCTCCATGTATTAGATGATGAATTCCAGCACCGGAAAGAAATTCATATTCACACCAAATGTCGTGGACATCTATGACATGAAAACCTACTACAAGGTTACTACCAGTGAGGTAAATCATCAATCTAGATTGTATACATTTTCTGAATTTATTGAACTAAACTCTACTTTACTGCTTACCCATGTTGATGAAGGTAGTAGGATATGGCACGAAAGTTTTGGACATTTGAATTTCAAATATATGCAACAACTTAGGAAAAAAATATTGGTTGATGGTCTACCATAAATCCATTTCTCCAAGGGAGTATGTGAGGGATGTGTTCTTGGAAAACACCCTCAAGAGAAATTTGACAAAGGAAAGTCTCAGAGAGCTTCCACGCCTTTAGATCTGATCCATAGTTACCTTATGGGTCCTTTTCCACATCCATATATAAACAAAACAAGGTTTGTTCTCATTTGTTTTGATGATTTCTCACGTTTTACATGGATTTACTTTCTCAGGCAAAAATCTGAGGTCTTTCAACACCTCAAATATTTCAAAGCCCTGGTTGAGACACAGTCCAGAAATAAAATCAAAGTCCTCTGAACTGATAATGGGGGAGAGTATGTCAATCATGCGATCTATAATATTTTCCATGAGGCAGGGATTCAGTTGCAGCACACAGTTCCCTATACTTCGCAGCAAAACAAATTTGTTGAGTAGAAAAACAAATCTCTAAAGGAGATAGCATCTTGCATGCTACATGCAAAGTCACTACCACAGAGACTATGGGCCAAAGCAATTAATTGTGAAACATCCATCCAAAACATATCTCCCCATAGATCTGTCAAGGATAAGACCCCCTACGAGGCTTGGAGTGGCCTCAAATTGGAAGTAACCCACTTTTGTATTTTCGGTTCACGTGCATGGGCCCATATTCCCTCTGAAAAGAGGAAGGCACTTGATCCAAGGAGCACTAAGTTTATTTTTGTTGGATACCTCGACGATGTGAAGGGATATAGACTTATTGATCTTTCCTCAGACTCGCTCATCATTGAGCGAAGTGTCCAATTCGAGGAAAGTGTCTCGCATGTACCTCAACAGCTGCATGCAGGCACATTCATTCTTCCACCAATCCAAGATGATGAACATGCACATGCCGACTCTTCTTCATATGAGATTTCTAATTTAGAGGACTCATATTATTCAGATACAAAGTCAGTGTAGTTAGATGCAGATTCAGAGCATCCATATGCAGTTGCAGAGCCAAAGAAGAGGCCCAAGTAGGCACAAACTACTCTCCAGGATGAAAAAGATCTCGTTGGTGATCCAGATGATACTAGGAGGACTTGATCTGATTTCGAGGAGGCTCCTGTTTCACTCACTACCACTGAATCATTGCCCTCCAAGAATATTTTCTTGGTTCAGTATTCAGATCCATAGTCTTATGGCGAGGCTGCTGGAAATCCCTTTTGGGAATCCACCATGCAGGAGGAGTACAACTCCCTCCTCAAGAACCAAACTTGGGATCTGGTTCCCCTTCCTTCTGGAAGGAAACTTGTTAGATGTAGATGTGTCTACAGGACCAAGAACGTAGCGGATGGACAGATTAGAAGATACAAATCCAAGCTTGTTGTCAAAGGCTTTCAGCAAGTGCATGGCATTGACTATGATGAGACCTTCGCTCTAGTAGCAAAGATGGATTCCATATGGTTGGCCCTTGCCATTGTGGCGACCAATATATGGGAAGTCCACCAGATGGACGTGAAGAATGCATTTCTTCATGGTGATCTATCTGAGTAGATCTATATGGAGCAACCCCAGGGATTTATGCAGGATTCATATTTGGTCTGTCAACTAAAGAAGTCTATTTATGGCCTCAAGCAGGATCCAAGGGCATGGTATGCCAAGATGGACTCCTACCTGTTGTCACATAAATTTGTACGTTGTAAATCAGACCCGAATGTCTACATGCTTAGGATGGTTGATTCAGTTCTACTCTTAGTTATGTATGTTGATGATTTTTTGATCATCGGTTGCTCGAATTCAAATTTATGCAGTCAAGAGGATTCTACATGACATATTTTTTATGACAGACATGGGTCCACTACACTTCTTCCTTGGACTTGAGATCATTCAAGATGCATCAGGCATCAAACTGTCTCAGGCAAGGTATGAATGAGATCTCCTTGAGATATTTCACATGATAGACTGTAAGTATGCTCCGACTCCTTTCCTATCAGGATTCAAACTTGAGGATGGCAGGGACACTCCACTAGTTGAAAACACATTGTACAGACAACTAGTGGGGAGCGTGTTGTATCTCACACACTCCATACCAGACCTCTCCTATGTAGTTGGTGTAGTTTCCAGGTTCATGCAAGAGCCGCGTGAGCTACATTGGAAGGCTGCAAAGCATATCCTTCGATACGTACATGGCACCATCACCTTTGGGATTCATTATGTAGCAGACTCTACAATGGATCTCATCAGGTTCACTGATTCTGACTGGGCTAGCGATAGCATTGATCGCAAGTCCACATCTGGTTACTCACTCCGTATTGGTTTCGGGCCTATCTGGTGGTCGAGCAAGAAGCAAGTTGTCATTTCTCTATCATCATCCGAGGCAGAGTACATAGGGTAGTTAACATAACCATTCAGGCTATGTGGCTACAACATTTTCTCACTGAGTTGGGCATTCAAGTTCATTGGTCGATCGTCATCTGGTGTGACAACCAGAGCACTCTGAAGTTATGCATAGATCCAGTTCAGAGGTAGCGGATGAAGCACATCGAGATCCACATGCACTACATCCGGGACTTAGTACACGAGGGGATCATCGACCTATAGTTTTGTCCTTCAACAGAACAGACGACATACATCTTCACCAATACCTTCACTGAGCAGAAGTTCCATTCTTTGTGAAGTCATCTTAGAGTGAAGGACACAGTTGCCTAGAAACTATAGTTCTTCTTTTTACATACATTGTACCTTTTGTGGGGGG
>ML805937.1:296572-313709 GCA_009831015.1 Picea engelmannii | reverse complement strand
AACAGATCCAGATTAAATCAATGAGGATTCTTGGGATTATACCTCGTGATCTCATCCTACAATATATGAACCATTGGCATTAGATGCACGAATGACCCATATGAAGGGATATACACTTGCCTTCAACCCAAGAGTTATATTACAAGTTTGAGCTTTTGAAACAATGACAAGGATTTTAAAAGAAATATACACAACCCTTTCGAGCTTCATGCCCTTGCTCCCCTCTATGTGCAGTCCGTATAGAAAATACAATCCAAACAGACGAAACATGTCCAGAATCAAGGGGATTTTTTACCAGGGGAAGCTCATGTCCAAGATACACATGGTAGAAACGTACATACATTTCAATGATAAGATGCATTTCACTTGCATTTTAAATACATCATTGTTATTCCTCACGCCCATCTCTTGCTTGTAATTTCCATTCGATTTCCATCTCTCACGTGGGAAATACGCAATTTCCATTCCTTTATCATGTAAGTCTCTGCCCCTTTATAATAGATGTGCATAAACTGGAACTTTCC
Organism: Picea engelmannii; assembly: GCA_009831015.1. Classification (NCBI taxonomy): domain Eukaryota; kingdom Viridiplantae; phylum Streptophyta; class Pinopsida; order Pinales; family Pinaceae; genus Picea; species Picea engelmannii. Next base: position 313,185 of record ML805937.1, on the reverse strand, counting down.
CAGAGGACTGAACACAAACAATTGGTCGAAGGTTCGATTCCTCCACCCTTTTTCTATCCATTCTACCATTTCTGGTGGAGCTTTCACCTCTGTCCCATGCGTGTCGATTCCAAGCTTCAAATCTGTCGTCCCATGCCCTTCGTGATAGAAGGTCACAAATCCATGCCTCTTGGGTTGGCTTCAAACTCTCATAATTAAATTCATGCCCTCTCCCTTAATTCTTAATGGGAAAATGCATTGCATGGGGCCGAGTCCTGATCAACATGCAAATGTTGAATCTTCGCTACCATCCAAATGCCTCGCGGATCATAAAATTCTTGTTATTAAAATGTCGTGACTTGCAAATATGTCATCTGTGATATGCAGATGTGCTTTGAGGAGTTGAAAAATACAAATCTTAAAATGATCCTCTTTTAAAATGCTTTGAAAGTTCACAAAGGAAACTTGTTGGGTTCACAGACCTTGCACGTACCTAGTAAAACGATTGTATGACTGGGACAATATTTGCGTTGGGTATGGGAGGGATAGTGGGACCCCTACAAGGGTTGTTGGACTTGGAATGATACTACCACCCCCAATAAAATCAGATCTTCCACGCTTACTTACAAGGGGAAAAGGCAAGGGAAATCACATCAATCAATCAGATGAAGAAGAAATAATCCATTCTTATATTCCTAGGCCCTCCTGTGAGGGAGTCAAGCCTAATCCTACTCCGATACCATGATGAATTTCTATATGAGATGATATGTGATCGATATCAATGATGAGTTTTCCATATAGAGAGAACATATGGTGACCATCCATGAAAGGATGCGTCCCTTGGATAATAAATAACTATTTATTATTATTATTGTTGGAGTTACTTCACACACACCTAGGATTTCTTTTTCCTAAGGTTTTTCCTTGTTTATTAGTCATTATCCAGTCTCCTATATTTTAGGAAGAATATTCCTCTAGGGAGAATATTCTCTTCAATTTGACTAGTTTAGTTGAGTCTAGATGCTGCATTGGTTTTGTCACCATGCAACATTGGGATCATCACCAACTAATGCGCATTAGCTTTGGTATCATCACCAAACTTGTGCATTACCCATGATTCCTTGATCTTCTCCTCACTTCACTTTGTTTCAATCAGTTAACTAAAGAACAACTAGGTGGCAATTCACTCCTGTAACTGCCTGAGAGACTAGACTAGGTGGCAATTTACTCCCGTAACTACTGTTGTGTGTCGATATCACTCTAGACCACCACTATGGCGCATTGTCTTCTCCTCCAATGCGCATTGGTTGAGTTATACATAGTATATCATGTGTAAATTATTCATTATTTATTACGGTTGATGAGAATTCTTCCATTCTTTTCTCTCTTGCTTCTTCTTTCTCAATTTCTCTCTGCAAATGTGTGTGGTATTTTCTAGCTAGATATATTCTGTACAGGTTCAAAACATTTACATGGTATCAGAGCCGACGGACTACTAATCAAAAGCTACACCAAAATATTTTGCAGGTACAAAAGATTGAAGACAATGAAAAGATGGATTTCCCAAAAGAATTCATTCTTACACCTTACAATTACTTTGCATGGAAGGAGAAAATAGTCATACATCTCCAAACCAGAGGATTGTATAGGTTAACCTTGAATACAGACATAGAACCGACATCATACATAGAAAAATCCAAGTACTTAAATCGAATGGATGAAGCATTCGGAACAATTTGAAGTCTTATTTCTCCTGGTCTCCTTTTTCACATATCTTCCTGTAAGACTCCCAATGAATCCTAGACCACCTTGGAAGGGATCTTTGGAAAACAATATGAGATGATGGGAAACATGTTGGAGGTGGAATTTCTCACATTGGATCCAAAAATCTTCGACAATATCCAAGATTTCATTACAAAATTCAAGGATTTACTGTCGCAACTCAAAGCTTGCAGGGTTGATAAATCTGAGGAGAAACAAATTGTTCTCACCATTCTCTCCAAACTTGGTCCTAAATTCTCTTTGTTCGTGTCCACATTCCATTCAGTCAGATTCTCCTCTGGAGTCACCTGGAAGATGCCTTCTCTTGAGGACTTTATTGAATCCCTAACACAAGAGCAAACCAAGCTCATCAACATGGGAAAATCCAAAGGCCCAAAGGCGCATGCACTAACTGTGCAAGATGGAAGCCATCAATATCAGAAATATAAAGATAAAAGAAAAAGGAAATCTCATGAAAATCTGAAGAAGTAAGGGTACTCAAAACCCTTCACCGATGTCTCTAGATCCAAAGGGGAAAAGGGGAGAAATGCACATACTGTCACAAAGGATTCCATCCAGAATCTGCATGCATGCAAAAAAAAATAGATCTGATGACTCAAATACTTCATCAAAACAACCTTGGAGATCGAATCCCCGAGGGTGCCAAGAAGAAGAATCCAGAAGATCAGAATCCCAAGAAAGGCAATTCTAGCCATGCCTTGATTGCCATCAACTCCTCTCTCGATGCTTGGATCGTAGATTTAGGAGCATCACATCACATGTATTCCTCAAAAGTAGTCTATTCTTCATTGGATGCATGAAAAGGTCCTCCTATTCTTATGGGGGAAAACTCTTCAGTCGAAGTCACCGACAAAGGAAGGATTGAACTCACCAACAGAAGCTTCGAGAATGTGTTGCACATTCCCAAACTTTTCGTCAATGTTCTCTCCATGTATCAGATGACGAATTCCGACACTGGAAAGAAATTCATATTCACACCAAATGTCGTGGACATCTATGACATGCAAACCTACTACAAGGTTGCTACCGGTGAGGTAAATCATCAATCTAGATTGTATACATTTTCTGAATTTATTGAACTAGAGTCTACTTTACTGCTTACCCATGTTGATGAAAGTAGTAGGATATGGCACGAAAGGTTTGGACATTTGAATTTCAGATATATGCAACAACTTAGGAAGAAAATATTGGTTGATGGTCTACCATAAATCCATTTCTCCAAGGGATTATGTGAGGGATGTGTTCTTGGAAAACACCCTCAAGAGAAATTCGACAAAGGAAAGTCTTAGAGAGCTTCCTCACCTTTAGATCTGATCCATAGTGACAGAAGAAGAATCCAGAAGATCAGAATCCCAAGAAAGGCAATTCTAGCCATGCCTTGATTGCCATCAAATCCTCTCGTGATGCTTGGATCATAGATTTAGGAGCATCACATCACATGTATTCCTCAAAGTTAGTCTATTCTTCATTGGATGCATTAAAAGTTCCTCCTATTCTTATGGGGGAAAACTCTTCAGTCGAAGTCACCGACAAAGGAAGAATTGAACTCACCAACGGAAACTTCGAGAATGTGTTGCACGTTCCCAAACTTTTTGTCAATGTTCTCTCCATGTATCAGATGACGAATTCCAGCACCGGAAAGAAATTCATATTCACACCAAATGTCATGGACATCTATGACATGAAAACCTACTACAAGGTTACTACCGGTGAGGTAAATCATCAATCTAGATTGTATACATTTTCTGAATTTATTGAACTAAACTCTACTTTACTGCTTACCCATGTTGATGAAAGTAGTAGGATATGGCACGAAAGGTTTGGACATTTGAATTTCAGATATATGCAACAACTTAGGAAAAAAATATTGGTTGATGGTCTACCATAAATCCATTTCTCCAAGGGAGTATGTGAGGGATGTGTTCTTGGAAAACATCCTCAAGAGAAATTCGACAAAGGAAAGTCTCAGAGAGCTTCCACGCCTTTAGATCTGATCCATAGTTACCTTATGGGTCCTTTTCCATATCCATATATAAACAAAGCAAGGTTTGTTCTCATTTGTTTTGATGATTTCTCACGTTTTACATGGATTTACTTTCTCAGGCAAAAATCTGAGGTCTTTCAACACCTCAAATATTTCAAAGCCCTGGTTGAGACACAGTCCAGAAAGAAAATCAAAGTCCTCTAAACTGATAATGGGGGAGAGTATGTCAATCATGCGATCTATAATATTTTCCATGAGGCAGGGATTCAGTTGCAGCACACAGTTCCCTATACTTCGCAGCAAAACAAATCTGTTGAGCAGAAAAACAAATCTCTAAAGGAGATAGCATCTTGCATGCTACATGCAAAGTCACTACCACAGAGACTATGGGCCAAAGCAATTAATTGTGCAACATCCATCCAAAACATATCTCCCCATAGATCTGTCAAGGATAAGACCCCCTACGAGGCTTGGAGTGGCCTCAAATTGGAAGTAACCCACTTTTGTATTTTCGGTTCACATGCATGGGCCCATATTCCCTCTGAAAAGAGGAAGGCACTTGATCCACAGAGCACTAAGTTTATTTTTGTTGGATACCTCGACGATGTGAAGGGATATAGACTTATTGATCTTTCCTCGGACTCGCTCATCATTGAGCGAAGTGTCCAATTCGAGGAAAGTGTCTCGCATGTACCTCAACAGCTACATGCAGGCACATTCATTCTTCCACCTATCCAAGATGATGAGCATGCACATGTCGACTCTTCTTCATATGAGATTTCTAATTTAGAGGACTCATATTATTCAATTACAGAGTCAGTGTAGTTAGATGCAGAGTCAGAGCATCCATATGCAGTTGCAGAGCCAAAGAAGAGGCCCAAGTAGGCACAAACTACTCTCCAGGATGAAACAGATCTCGTTGGTGATCCAGACGATACTAGGAGGACTCGATCTGATTTCGAGGAGCCTCCTGTTGCACTCACTGCCACTGAATCATTTCCCTCCAAGAATATTTTCTTGGTTCAGTCTTCAGATCCATAGTCTTATGGCGAGGCTACTGGAAATCCCTTTTGGGAATCCGCTATGCAGGAGGAGTACAACTCCCTCCTCAAGAACCAAACTTGGGATCTGGTTCCCCTTCCTTCTGGAAGGAAATTTGTTAGATGTAGATGTGTCTACAGGACCAAGAACGCAGCGGATGGACAGATTAGAAGATACAAATCCAAGCTTGTTGCCAAAGGCTTTCAGCAAGTGCATGGCATTGATTATGATGAGACCTTCGCTCTAGTAGCAAAGATGGATTCAATATGGTTGGCCCTTGCCATTGCGGCGACCAAGATATGGGAAGTCCACCAAATGGACGTGAAGAATGCATTTCTTCATGGTGATCTCTCTGAGGAGATCTATATGGAGCAACCCCAGGGATTTATGCAGGATTCATATTTGGTCTGTCGACTAAAGAAGTCTATTTATGGCCTCAAGCAGGATCCGAGGGCATGGTATGCCAAGATGGACTCCTACCTTTTGTCACATAAATTTGTACGTTGTAAATCAGACCCGAATGTCTACATGCTTAGGCTGGTTGATTCACTTCTACTCTTAGTTATGTATGTTGATGATTTTTTGATCATCGGTTGCTCGACTTCAACGATTTATGCAGTCAAGAGGATTCTACATGACAGATTTTTTATGACAGACATGGGTCCACTACACTTCTTCCTTGGACTTGAGATCATTCAAGATGCATCAGGCATCAAACTGTCTCAGGCAAGGTATGAATGAGATCTCCTTGAGATATTTCACATGACAGACTGTAAGTCTACTCCGACTCCTTTCCTATCAGGATTCAAACTTGAGGATGGCGGGGACACTCCACTAGTTGAAAACACATTGTACAGACAGCTAGTGGGGAGCGTGTTGTATCTCACACACTCCATACCAGACCTCTCCTATGTAGTTGGTGTAGTTTCCAGGTTCATGCAAGAGCCGCATGAGCTACATTGGAAGGTTGCAAAGCATATCCTTCGATACGTACATGGCACCATCACCTTTGGGATTCATTATGTAGCAGACTCTACAATGGATCTCATCAGGTTCACTGATTCTGACTGGGCTAGCGATAGCATTGATCGCAAGTCCACATTTGGTTACTCACTCTGTATTGGTTTCGGGCCTATCTGGTGGTCGAGCAAGAAGCAAGTTGTCATTTCTCTATCTTCATCCGAGGCAGAGTACATAGGGGTAGTTAACATAACCATTCAGGCTATGTGGCTACAACATTTTCTCACTGAGTTGGGCATTCAAGTTCATCGGTCGATCGTCATCTGGTGTGACAACCAAAGCACTCTGAAGTTATGCATAGATCCAGTTCAGAGGTAGCGGACGAAGCACATCGAGATCCACATGCACTACATCCAGGACTTAGTACATGATGGGATCATCGACCTATAGTTTTGTCCTTCAACAGAATAGACGACATACATCTTCACCAATACCTTCACTGAGCAGAAGTTCCATTCTCTGTGAAGTCATCTTAGAGTGAAGGACACAGTTGCCTAGAAACTATAGTTCTTCTTTTTACATACATTGTACCTTGAGGGCGAGGGGGGTTTCCCATGATTGTTTCCCTCTTTCCTCACTTTATTTCAGTGTATCTTTTGTATTTGGGTACCTAACATGGCCTCGTTGTCAGGACCCATTCTTTATTTTCACCATAGTGATGTTTAGGGGGGGTGTTGGAGTTACTTCACACACACCTAGGATTTCTTTTTCCTAAGGTTTTTCCTTATTTATTATTCATTATCCACTATCCTATATTTTAGGAAGAATATTCTCTTCAGTTTTGACTTCAGTTTGACTAGTTGAGTTGAGTCTAGATGTTGCATTGGTTTTGTCACCATGCAACATTGGGATCATCACCAGCTAATGTGAATTAGACTTAGTATCATCACCAGACTTGTGCATTACCCATGATTCCCTAATATTCTCCCCACTTCACTCTGTTTCAGTCAGTTAACTAAAGACTGGTAGACTAGTTAACTCAACTAGGTGGTAGTTCACTCCTGTAACTTCTTAAGAGACTAGACTAGATGGCAGTTTACTCCCGTAATTGTTGGTGTGTGTCCAGATCACTCTAGACCACCACTATGGTGCATTTTCTTCTCCTCCAGTGCACATTGGTTGAGTTATACAGAGTATATCATGTGTAAATTATTCATTATTCATTACGGTTAATGAGAATTCCTCCATTATTTTCTCTATTGCTTCTTCTTTCTCATTCTCTCTGCAAATGTGTGTGGTATTTTCTATCTAGATCTATTTTGTGCAGGTTCAACACATTTACAATTATTACTTAGTATATATATTATTTAATAATAAAAATATATATTATTAATTATTAATCTAGGAGAATGTCTTCTCGATGTTGTCCAAACATCAACATCTTGCAGATTCAACATTTTTGAATGTCTCAGGTGAAGACTCAACCAATAAATTGTGGGACAAGTTGGGAAGATTGTACCAATCGAAATCCTTGGTAAATAAGTTGTTACTTAGAAAGAAACTGTATCTTCTGAGCATGAGTGAGGGCAGTTCAATAACTGAACATTTAAATGCATTTAATACCATAATAAGCCAATTATCTTATGTGGATATTAAAATCACTGAGGAGGAGAAATGTATTATCCTATTATGTTCTTTTCCATACTCCTAGGATAACTTAGTCGTGGAGATAGGGAGTAATTCAACCGTATTAGTGCTAGAAGATGTGGGTGCATCTCTATTGTCATAATAAATGAGAAGGAAGAACATGGAAGGATCGACCAAATATTCTTTAATGGTGAGAGGTCGACTGGTTGACAGATATAAAGGAAAATTCTTCGGTAGAAATTCTAATTCAAAAGGTAGATATAAAACCCCTATTCAATCGACGAGAAGATGATGGAAATGTGGTACAGTTGGGCATTATAAAAGGGAATGCAAGTCAAAGGAAATGGAAGTCAGTGCAAGATTGGATGAGAAGCATTCGACTGAGAGAAACACCACTCCATACAAAGGAGGAAATGTGTATCAAGATGTTTGGTTGATTGAATCAAGAGCATCCTATTATATGACACCACATAGAGAATGGTTATGTGATATGAATGATATGAAGGAGGAGATGTATTCTTGGGGGATGAATTGAAAACCAAAATTTTCGGATGGGGAAGATTATGACTGATACTGCAGGATGGAAGGAGTAGAACCCTTTCATGTGTGCTACATATTCTGGGTTTGGAAAGAAACCTGATATCTATCAAGGAGATAAGTGATGCAGGAGTGCATACTCTATTTCAGAAGGATATGTGCAAAATGGTCAGAGGTGCGATGATCTAAATGAAAGGAGTTTAGATTGGAACCCTATACAAGTTACTAGGGAATGTCGACTCGACTGGATGCAACAACATTGTTGTTGTTGAAGTTGACTCAACTTCGACTTGACTTGACTCAACTTGGGCTGAGTCGATTCAAACCGACTCTACAATTCCTTGTCAAGTTGACCTAACCATGCTATGGTACGAGAGGACGAGACACACTAGAGAAAAAGGACTTCGATTTATGTGAAATAAAGGTATGGTCGAAGATTTCACTGTTGTAATTTAGAAGTTGGTTTTTGTGAACATTGTATATATGGAAAACAAAGTCGAGTGAGGTTCCCATCTGGAGCGACAAGGATAAAGGGGATTCTAGAATTGGTTCATAGTGATGTGTTTGGCCTTGTTTCAGTGCCTTCACTTGGTGGATCATTGTATTATGTCTCCTTGATAGATGATTTTTCCAGGAAGACATGGATGTATTTATTGAGGAAGAAATCATAGGTTTTCGATAAATTCAAAGAGTTTAAGTCTCTTGTGGAAAACCAGACAAATAAGAGGATCAAGGTGTTGAGAACTTACAATGGTGGTGAATTTCATGGAAAGGAGTTTTAGTATTTCTGCAATCAGTGTGGCATAGCAAGTCAAAACACCATACCATATACCCCACAACAAATTGGAGTTGCCAAAAGAATGAACAGAACATTTATGGACAAGGAAAGGAACATGCTCAATGGTGTTGGTCTTGCACAAGAATTATGGGAAGAGGCAGTCGACACTACAAAATATTTGGTGAATATGTCTCCTTTGTCGGCACTAGTCGATATGACTCCACATGAGGTATGGTCTGGTTAGAAGCCTTCGCTTTCACATCTCAAATTATTTGGTTGTGATGCATTTATGCATGTTCCCAAGGAAGAGAGGAGCAAGATGGACAAGAAGGAAGACAAGTGTATTTTCATTGGATACAAAGAAGGAATGAAAGGATATAATCTATAGGATTGTGCATCAAGGGAAACAATGTATAGTCAAGTGTGGTCTTTAGAGAAGTTGGAAGGAAGTTCGAGTCTGAAGTGGTTCAAAAAGAGAATAATCCAGAGAAGGTGAGGTTTGAACTGAGGAACGAAGAAGAAGATGATTCAGATGAGTCGAATGAATCAGATGAAGAGGTGGAACAACCAACCCTAGTCGTAAGAAGGTCTGGATGAGTAAGAAAACTAGTCGAAAGGTATAGTCCGCCCAACTTTCATTCCACATTTGTATTAACTACCACTGACAATAAACCCAAGTCGGTCAATTAGGCAGTCGACTCGATAGAGGGTAGACTCTGGAAGGAAGCCATGGTTTAAGAGATGAAATCCTTGCATAAGAATGAGATGTGGGATTTAGTCGAATTACCTAGTGGAAGAAATCGCGTTTGTAGCAAGTGGGTATTCAAGAATAAGATGAATGCAATAGGTCAAGTCAATAAATTCAAAGCTCGACTAGTAGCGAAAGGATATTCCCAAGTCTAAGGAGTTGACTTCGGTGAGATTTTTTCTCCTGTTGCAAAATTAACCTCCAATAGAGTACTAATGTTTCTGGCTACAACATTTGAGCTAGAAATAAAACAGATGGATGTGAAGACAAAGTTCCTACATGGGTACCTATAAGAATAAATCTACATGAAACATCCTGAAGGATTTGTAGTAAAGAGAAAGAAAGATTTGGTGTGCAAATTGAAAAGATCCCTTTATGTTCTAAATCAATCACCAAGGATGTGGTATCAAAAGTTCGACACATACATCATTAGTTTGAGATTTGTGAGAAGCAAAGTTGATCACTGCATATATTCCAAGGAAGAAGGTGGGTGTTTCATATATGTAGCATTGTATGTTGATGACATGTTGTTGATCGGAAACAACATGAACACAATAAAGAAGGTGAAGAAGCAGTTATCCTCCAAGTTCGACATGAAGGATATTGGTGCAACAAACTTCACGTTGGGAATGGGGATCAAGAGAGATCGAACAACTAGAAATATCTGGTTGAATCAGAAGAAGTATATTGAAACAATTTTGAAATGTTTCAACATGCATTATTACAAACCTATAAAGGTGTCAATTCCTATGGGAGAAGCCATAACTGATGAACAATGTCCAAAGACACATGAAGAAATAGAGGATATGGCACATGTTTCCTATGCAAGTGTTGTTGGTAATCTAATGTATGCAATGGTCTGCACTCGACCATAAATTTCCCATGTAGTGGGAGTGTTGAGAAGATACATGTCGAAACCTAGAAAGGAACACTGGACATCTGTCAAGAGAGTACTCAGGTATTTGTGAGGCATAAATGACTATGCTATATGCTACCAAGGGAAACATGGAAATGATAGTGAAGTAGATATACATGGCTTTGTCGACGTCGATTGGGTTGGAGATCTGGATTGATGAAGTTTGACTAATAGATATGGTTTCAAAATGTTTGATGGAGCAATCAGCTGGATGAGTAAGAGACATGCAATTGTATCCTTGTCAAGAGCAGAAGTTGAATACATGGCAACCACTCATGGAAGAAAAAAAGAAGTATGGCTGCAACAATTGTGTCCAGGGATCAATTTTGAGTAGAGAGCTATGAAGATAAGTTACGATGGTCAAAGCACAATATTTCTAGAAAAAAAACAAGCTTATCATTCCAAGAATAATCATATTGATGTACAATACCATTTTGTAAGAGACATGGTGGAAAGCAACAAGGTGATACTAGAGAAAGTAGACACGATGGAAAACATAGTAGAATCTTTGACCAAGTCTATGAGTGTTGTGAAGTTCTCTTGCTGAGAAGAGGTAATGGGAATTACTGCCTTGGGTCTGTGAACAAAAGTTTAGGAAACTCCCAATTCAACAAAGAAGATAACAAGTGGGAGAATGTTGGGTTGTTATATTCTTTGTAGTGAAAAGCTAGTCGAGGTGGATCGTCTGGGAATGAAATTTGAAGGTCAAGGTGGATCAACCGGGAAAATTCGAATTTGAAGTAATCGATGGGAAGTCAAAGAGGTCAACCTACAAGAGGTCGACAGGCGGTCATGTGGAAACTGACTGAAGATTGAATGAAGATCGAATGGTAGTTGACTGTAACATAATCCCGAGATTCACGAGATTTGTAGCTAATGATTTGTGTGGATCTGTAACCATTTTGGGGTGCCTTTATTTAGGGTTTTTCCTACTGTAAATCCTATGAATAATGTGTGTTGTAATCATATTACGTTGATCAATCTTGGATCTTAATGCTAATTTTTGGTAGTAGGTTGTTGATCATGTAGATGTAAGACGAACTGGCTACAAGGTTGTTCTTGTGTAAAGCAAGAGGGTATGATGTCGATTGTGTCTTAGGTGTAGACCAAGGTTAGGCACATAACCTTTTATTCTGAATGAATAAGACAACAAGAGAGCAAGACTCTCAAGGAATGTTGGTTTTCCCGTTTGGGTTTCCAGGGTAAAGTCTATGTGTATTGTGTGTTTGCTCTGTCATTTGTTTTCTAGCTTAAATATGTCTTCCTCTCTTCCGTTAGATTTAGCGTGGAAGTATAATTTCCTAACAAAAATCCATCAAGTTGAAGAAGTGAGGACCTAATTCAAATATTATTTCCCTATCCTTGGTACTTGAGAATATTGCTATGAAGAAACTATAGCAAATCCTTTTAGGGTTTCATTACATTTGTATTCAATTTATAAGAAATAAATAAATTTGCAGCAAGAAATATTCTTAAATAAAGGCAATGGAGAGATTGCAAACCAAATATCTAAATGAAACACTCGAAGATGTTCCAAACTTCCATTTAATCCAAGTACCCTTTTAGTAGGGATACACCAAACAAGAATCCTTAAGAAAGGAAAAACTCGATATCTTCTCAGTATGAGAATGATACAATAATAATTCAAGACATGCCTTCCTCTTACATTTATACATGTTTATAGAGGAGGTTTCTTTCTCTAGAAGTTTCTGACCATGACTAGATACATTGAACCTATTTTACATTAAATCCCTAACGTGTGGCCCAATTTACCTTTATGGTGTAATTAGGCTATTATTTAACTAACTCGGGATATGTCCCTCCACCTACTCCATGATTAAGTTATGACCATATATAAACATCAATTACATATTATTAATTACAAGATATATGGGACTATAGGTACATAATCAAAACCCTTGGCTTCGAGTTTTAGATCCATTACTCCTTTGACTTTCAAATGCATTATGATCCACCATCATATAAAAGTAAATTTGGAGGGATACATACCTAAAATTTTGAAGGTGATAGCATGGTCTCTCATGTACTGGATATGTACTGGATGAAAACCCCCATTTACTGGATATGTACTGGATGAAACCCCCCATCTTCATTAAGGTCACGTCATAGCAAGGGTTTTCAAAAGATCTCTCCAAGCAGCCACCTTGAAATTTCTTTACCCATTGTTCCTTTTATTTATGACTTGCCAGTATCTAGTGCTATATGCTTTTCCTCTACATTACTTGTCAGGGTGTGCTATCAAAATTTCTTGACATGGATTTTGTATGGGTTGAATCACGTGGGAATGAGACCTTTGCGCCATCTAAAATATGTTTGAAGGATGATGGACTAGCATTAGGATCTACTATGGCCCAATTCTTCCAAGATTTTAAAATTAACATTGATATGTAGATTTTTATTAATATTTTTCAAAAATAATAATTATTTCCATGTAAAAAGTATTATTTACATTGAAAATGATATTTTTTAAACATAGGTATTTTTAAATATCTTTTCTTTTATGCAAAATTCAAAAATAAATGCTATATATTGATAGATATATGTATATAAATTGAACATAAACATTTATATAATCTAGTATCTTACTAATATATTCTCTCAAAAGATCTTAACATATTTTCCCTAAAATATATATAAACAAGTAAAGGCTAAAATGAGAACCATAGAGAATCTTTCAAAAAGTTTTAACATCGACATCATGGTGGAATAAGGTTACCCCGTCTTCTCCAAATTATTTGGTCTTCACATATGGATAAATAGGAAAGGTGGGAAGGTGTCAACACAAACAAAATTAGCATAAATTGTGTTGTATGCAAATAATGTGATACTAACAATTAAGACACTATGCAACTAATATGATAACTTGAGGTTTTAGAGTTCTTTTGTGTAGAAGTTGGGATGAAAATGATCATGAGCAAAGCTAAGATAGTAGTCTTCTCACTAAAACAAGATCAAAACAACCACAAATCAATGCAAGAGGCAAGTTACTTAAGATAACCCAAAACAATAAATATTTGGTGCTAAATTTCAATGGGAAGCCAAGGTGGGACACAGTCGTAAGGAAAACACTACAAGGAGGGTGGAAAACATTCTTCCTGCTGCAAAACATATGTAGGGCAATGGAGGTTTGAAATTGGAAATGATGCACTCCCTTTTTCAAACACTCATAACCCCAATATTGCTTTAGAAATATAAAGTATGGGAACCAAGTAGATCAAAAATTAGATGGAACCAGTTTGAATGAGTGTAGAAATCCTTGACAACAAGTTGTATAAGAGTAGAAAGAAACACCCCTTATGAGATACTTCTAGTTGAAACAAGACTACACCCAACAAAATTGGAAGCACTAAACAAAAAAAATATTTTGTACATACATACAAATAGAAGCCCTGGATAACGATAAGTTTTCAATTAAAATAAACCAAGATGAGCTAGAAAGGGGAGAGAAAACATGAAACCAACAACATATAAAATAGTTTGAAGAGTGGGATACATAATAAGAAAGGTGTTCAACAAATGAAAAGGTGTTCAACAAATGAAAATGTGTTGAAAGGTCATGTACAAGAATACTACAGGTAAGGAAAACAGAGAAAATGTGGCAAAAGAAAGCAGTGACACTATAAACAACTTCAACAGGCAAGGGGAGATCAAAGTGCAAAATTACTTGAAGATTGACATCCAATGGACCATGAAAAAATGTATTGGCACAACTAAGAATGAACTTAGACAAGTTAAGATGTGAAATAAGAAGATAAAGAAAGGTTATGTTGAATATGTGGAAATGAAGAAGTAAAAACTAAGTAGCACTTTTTGCTAATATTTACAACATACTCAAAAAAATTAGGAAAAAGTCAAATTTACATATCAAATATTAAAATCTTTGTTTCAAAAACTCTAGTGCTAAGTACAACAAGGTTCACTGAAAAAAATGATGTATACAAAAGCAAATAATTGAAAATAAAATCAACAAAACAACTAGCCCTAAATGCAAAACAAAAGAAAGTAAATCCAATTAAATAAACCAAATTCATAATTTGAATTATACAATTATACTACTAACTCTAACTATACCACTAACTCTAACTATTGTAATTTATTGCTTTAATTCTTTAAAAAAAAACGCTTGACAAAATATAAACTTTAGTTACATCATGAATGCCATAATAGTTGAATCACTAGGCTAGAATATAGGTGGGGTATTCGTTTCGTCTAGTTGAATCACTAGGCTAGAATATAGGTGGGGTATTCGTTTCGTCGATATTAGAGAAGATTTGGATATGGCGAATCAAGTGCTTCACGCGTTTTAGAAATAAAATCTATGCGAATATATGTCTTTATGTTCACGTTTATCTTTAAAAATAAAAATAACACTTTAATCAACCACCCATTTTACAAAGTTGTATTCCTTGTAAATCCTAACCTCATTCTAAATTTCTAACCACTTTTGCCCAACATTGTAAATACAAATAAAATATATAGAGAAACTTTAATTGTACTTTGCCTAAGGTATTGTAATATGAGAAGTGTTTTTATAAAATTGATGTTTTTATGTTATTAAATTTTTTCATTTTGATGTTTTTATGTTATTAAATTCTTTCATTTGTATTTCATTTTTTTTTTTCATATGTTTACATGTTTTATAATAAGATATAAGTTTCAATATATCATGATTTTTATGTCAATGGGGTAGCGATAATAGAGTGGTGTTTTGTATTAATACAATGAGTGATTAATTGTCTGGTCAATATACTTGTTCGCTTGACCTTCCCTTTTCCTCTTCTATGACACAAAAAATTAAAAAATCTATCATTGAGAATAGTTCATTATACTTCTTTCACATGTTTTCTAAAAATGCACATTAAACTAATTAAGACACATCTAACATATGTGCATCTTGAAATTATTTCTGCCATATAGATGCATGCCTATTAATACAAGCGTGTTGAAATTTTACTTTTAATTATGAATATTTTTTATGAGTAGTTTTGGAGAGAAAACTAACGACCTTGAAGTGGAGTATTTTATATATATATATATATATATATAATTCATTTGCAAAATACTTCAGGAAGGAAAAGTTAAAACTTAAAATATTAGGGATTCTAGTGCACAAGGGATTGTTTAAACATTAAGGGTGTACTTTATTGTTCTAGATTGCCACATGAAAAAAATATAGGGTTGAGGTGGTTTGACAAGATGGTTGGGAGGTAGGTCTTGCACTCTCCCCACCCGAGTTCAAATCCTCGATGGGACTTTGGCCAGTTGTGATTAGGACTAGAAGGATAGACACCCCCTGGATAGAGATCCACTCCAATATGCTTCAGATTGTCCGTGCATTTGCTAAGTCACAAGTTATTCATATATCTAACTTACAAGCTGCTAGATATACTATTGAATCTTTGAAAAAAAACTTGAAAAAAAATCAACTACTACAAAATTTAAAAAAAAAAATTATATATATTATTTGATTATTATGAGATGAATCTATACACTATAACATTCATATATATTTCTTATTTACTATATAACTTTATTATTTTTAAATTTCATACTCTAAACTATTCATATATATTTCTTACTTACTATATAATTTCATTATTTTTAAATTTCATACTCTAAACTATGAACTATATGTAAATAATCCTTAAGTTACAATTCTAATACATTATTCATCTTACTTCTTATATATCTTTATTTGCAAATTGAACCTCATTTATGCTTGATTGAATTAATCGTAATTTAAATCTATCCCAATTGTCTATCTATTAAATCATATATCAATCATACATCAATATTTATTAAAAAGATTTATTTTAACTTTCGATGTGATCATATATTTTAAAGACAATTCAAAACCAATTGGGTAAACTTGTGCTCTCCTTTAAAACTGGACTTAGCCTATGTCGTAATATTGTAGTTGTAAAGGAATAAGTTACGGGTTTAAAAACTTTATTTATAGCCCCTTTACTATAATATTATTATTTTTATTATAATATTAATTTTAAAAAAAATAATATACTATTTTATATCATTTGGTAAATTATGATAATTTTGGATATTATGTAGAAACCATTAACCTATTAATTGAATATATTATTTATTTTAATATAAATTATTATATTATTTTTATATTTATTATATATATATATATATATATAATTTAATAAATTATGATAATTTTGGATATTATGTAGAAATTATTAATCTAGTATTAATTGAA
>ML805937.1:245119-261627 GCA_009831015.1 Picea engelmannii | reverse complement strand
ACTGCTAATATGTTTTAGACATTGTCTAATGATGAGTGATAGAGACATGCTCATCTCAGTTTTGAAATTTCTTGAATGGTTACTGTGGAAGTTCGCCTTTACTTGACCAAATTTCAGATTTAGTTAGAAGTAGGAGTAGGCAGTTGAATAAGCTCTTCATATGAACAGATAGATTGCTTTCAGTTTTCTTAAATAAACAAAGCTTCCTGGGGACTTACACGTTATGCTACCCTTTCTCGGAATAATGGCCTTGTGCCCATTATGGAGCCAAATATTCTGCTAGATGGAGACCATTTCATTGATAAAAACCTTGAAGTGGTAGAGAAAGTCTAGATTGAGGTTTTCTTCTACTTGGTAGAGAACAATGTGTTGTTCGAGGGAATTTTGTTAAAACCCAGTATGTTGACTCCTGATGCTGAGCACAAGGAGAAAGAAATCCCACAACAGGTTGCACATCACACTCTTGAAATGCTTAATAGGATGGTGCCACGAGCATGGAAGTCCAATGGCATCTGCAGGCTCTTTTTCTTAACGGTGGAATAATGATTGTTTCGAGGTTTTGATAAAAAAATTCAAACAAAAATAATGAGCATTTTACGCGGGCATGAAGAACTTGAAGGCAACTGCCAGACTCTACAGAAGCAAAGTGTTGAATTAACTCAAACGCCGAGCATATTTGCCATATTTTTCAGGTATCATCGCCAACAAGAAGAGAAAGGGGAATGCAAAGTTCAATCAAAGAATCTGCAAAAGATTGGAGTGTTAACACATAGAACATCTGATCAACTCAAAGAAAAAGGGCATTCTCTTACTACATATAAATGTGTTGATTGAATTAGAGGTCTGATGATATGAAAACATATAAGCTCGATGTTGTCCAACAATGGTGAGGCAGAAAGACATGCATTTCTGCAATTTTGAAAGCCTGCCTTTTCGGTGGTTATTTCAGTTTGCACAACTGTCCTTAGCCACCGAAAGCAAAGCTTTCGATGGCTTACAGGTTAGAATTTTGGCTCTCCTAGCCACTGAAAGCACAAAATAGGGTAGAATGCTATTATTTTTGCACAGATCTGAGTTCCCTTGATCCGAATGCCATGAGGACAGTTCCAAATGATAGATAATAATTAAAGTCATCATTATCAAGGTTTTGTTTTGATTTTGGAGGTGCTTAGTCAAGGTGGATCTCAAACAAGTGATAATAGCAGTGTTAGTTCTATTCAAGTGCCACCCCCACCTATTCATCCAATGCATGGATTTTTCAACCTATAATTTGCCTCCTAGACCTCTTACTAATCCATATGGAACATTATAAATAGCTATGACTTGATAAGTGGATATCTGAAGCTTGGTGGTACAACTTTTGGAAATGGTTACAACAGGTTGCAACAAAGCATGAGGAAAGTGTAGCAGAGCCAGATCTTCATGGAGTAGTCCCAGTTGGAAAACATATGACAGAGTATGCAGATTTGCCTTCACCTACACCTAAGGAAGAGCAGGAGCTGCAAGATGATGAGGCATCAACCAACAAGCCCAAATTGCCAAAAATCAATCAAATGCTAATACACGCATATGATCTTGGACTCCTTGACAGAGAAGTTAAGACTAATAATCAAACTTTGACAGAAAAAGATATTGAGTTGTATGATTCTCACCAAAGGCTTACTAAACAATATGCTAAGCTGGAGAAAAGGAACCAAATTTTGATGCTAGGTTGTACAGGAAGATCAGGCTGCTAAGAATCAAAATGATGCCTCCAAGACCTAAGGCACATATTTCTCTGTAAACCCTAGCAGAAGCAGCCACTAATCTTGCTGATAATCCAGGGGCAGATATCAACTCTGCTGATAACCCAAACTCTGCTCAGGCTGCTAA
Organism: Picea engelmannii; assembly: GCA_009831015.1. Taxonomy (NCBI): domain Eukaryota; kingdom Viridiplantae; phylum Streptophyta; class Pinopsida; order Pinales; family Pinaceae; genus Picea; species Picea engelmannii. The sequence continues at coordinate 259,755 of ML805937.1, read as the reverse complement.
AGCCTCAAAGGAGCAAAAATGAAGATCAGAAGATGGAAGGAAATACATTTTTGCAATTTTGAAAGCTAGTTTCAAAACAAAGCTTTCAGTGGCTTAGGTAGGCTTTCACAACTATTTTTAGCCACCGAAAGCAGAGCTTTCAATAGCTTACAGGTTAGAATTTTGGCTCTCCTAGCCACCGAAAGCACAAAATAGGGCATAATGTTGCAATTTTTACACAGATCTAAGTGTTGTTGTTCCAGTTGGCACGAGAAAGGTTCCAAAGTGATGATCATAATTTAGAGCATCAGTTTTATTGTTCTGTTTTAGTTTTGGAGGTGTCAGCAACGTGAGGAAGATAAAACTTCTTATCTATTTTTGGCAAAAGATGACTGGTTTTTCAGGGTGGCATTTTCGACCTCATCCATCAGCATCTGAAGATCACTACAGCTGTATAAGACTATGAAGACTTTCAAGGCAACAAGTTTGAAGGGGATCATTTCTAAAGGCCAAATGATTCCATATCCCAATGGTAAAGGCTACAGGTAAGTTACAGGTTTGCAGAAGATCAGTTGCACAGGCCAAATTACTCCATAGCCCAACAGGAAAGGCATTGGAGCTGAGGTTATTGAAACCTCGCAGGGAGGCTTTCATCCCCAGAAGGAGCCAGATGTTATCTCCTCAAATAACACGGTCAAATTTGTTTATTCGAAGTGATAGGAAGTCATTGAAAAATACATTTCTAAATTTTTTAAGGTTCATTTTTTAGAGCCTTAGGTTTGTAATAAAGCTTGAAAAACATTTGACTTGGTTTTCCCTTCAAAAAAGTCAAAACTCAGGTTTTGGTAGGTAAGCGCCTTTCCAAAAGGGCTTCTAAGCCACCGAAAGTGTAGAAATTCTGCGTTTTTACTGGGTTGAGTCATCATTTTCAAACGATGATTTTGAGCAACTGGAAGATCATTTTGAGAAACAGTTGAAGATTTTTGTGCCTAACATATCAAAGACCAATAAACTCTCTCAATTTTCCTACAGGTGTCATATATTGGGAGAATCGAATTCATCTCTGAGCCCTAATTTCCGGATCTCAAAATTTACCTGTTTGACACATGTTTTTTAAATGAATATCATGGGCAAATGAAAACGAATCTCAAATAACTGAGAGAGGTTTTTTATCACAACAAACCGATCTACAAAAACCTCTCTCAGTTTTCCAAAATCTATTTTTATTTGAGAGATATGGGCGAATATTTGAGAGGAATATCTCCAGAATTTTCGGTGGCTTAGGCGAACATTTCAACTGTTCATTAGCCACCGAAAGCACAAACATGGTAGAGAGGTCGTATTTTTTCCCAGATCTAAATTTTTCTCAGCCAAACATCTCTAGAATGGTTTCTTAAGATGCATGATAATTATATACATCATATTTAAGGTTTTGTCTTGATGTATGAGGTGTTTTAGATGGTGGCAAAATGGAAATAACCACCTATTTTCTGGGCACAGAAAACAGTTTTTGGCTAAAAATAGCAAATTCGACCCATCTGGTTTTCTGTGGATATTCAACAGCCTTGGAAGGTTTTCTACACTTGGAAAATATTTTGAAGGAGATAAAGATCATACAAGATAATGAGTTGACGTAGTTTTTAGGATCTCTTCCTATTCTTTTGTGACAGTTTTTGACTGTCTATTTTAAGTAAATCTGATCCTACTTTTTAGGATCTAGATTTCTCATGTAAAGGCTATAAATCCATAGACTATTGATGTAACAGGGGGGGAATTCAGTCCTTGAGGCTGAAGGTTCGATTTTGAGTTCTATAATCCAGTGTTATTGTGAAAAAGACACTTTCTTTAATATATTAAGCCTGCAAGCTTCTTTCATTGTTATTGTCAAACTTTCTTCTATCTTTTCCTATGCCTATGAGTTGAAAGTATTTCTTTGTCTATGTTTAATGGTCCCATGGTAACTACCATCTTACCTTTGATTGTTAAGCAAGAATCATAAGCATCCTTTGCTAGTTTATTGACCCATCATATATATTTCCTATGTATGTTCTGGTTAATTGATTGGTTTTCTTATCCATTTGATTTACAAACCTATCTGATAATATCTCTTGAAGGCCTTGTATTGCATGAATATAGCTAGATTGTCTTGAAGATACAATCCAGTGATTTAAGATATTCATCTTGATCCAAACCCACACCCATTATTGAGAAAATAGTTACAAAAAGGTTAAGTTACCAGGCATCTCTGAGATAAAGCCTAGGAGAGTTTCCTGGAGTGATAACAGTACCAAACAAATTGATCATATCCTAAATACAATGATGCAAGATTTAAAGTTGGCACTTGTTGGAGATAAAAGAAATGCTCCATCTAGAATATCCATGTTATAGGATCTCTACCACCAAATTTCCTCATATCAATCTTAGGATTTAGGTAGTTCCCTGGTGTCGAGTTGAACCCCTGATGATGAAAATATTGGAGTGATGAGTAATCTTCGTGTTCTCCACATTTGTTAAAATATTCCCCATAAGTGACCGGAGTTCAACAATTTTGTTCTACCTATTTTCATGATTTCCTTGTGTCACAATATCACCTTTAGGGAACCTCTCATCTATGGTATGTAAGAGCATGGTNATCTTCGTGTTCTCCACATTTGTTAAAATATTCCCCATAAGTGACCGGAGTTCAACAATTTTGTTCTACCTATTTTCATGATTTCCTTGTGTCACAATATCACCTTTAGGGAACCTCTCATCTATGGTATGTAAGAGCATGGTTGCCACAAAATTTTGTAAGTGTTCCATCTTTTGATCCATTTCCCTTTTAATTAATTATTAAAAATGTACCAAATCAACATTTTTCAATGCAATATCATCCATTTCATTAAATTGGTTTCTTGATAGGGATAGTTGGTACACTAGCTATTCAATTTCAGGCATCATGTATGAGTTCTCTAGAGGTTTAGAAAGAGTAAATTTTTGTAGAACCCTTTTCCATGTGAGAAAATAATAATACTCCTCTTTTTTCTCTTTATCACAATTTTTGTATCACCAAAAACAGATTTTTCAATCAAAAGTTATGCTAATTTCAAGTTAACATACCTTTAAAAACCCTAATTATTAGTTCGTCTTGTTGGACGACCTTTCTCTTTAAGTATCTATGAAATTTTATCCCTCCGACTTGAATTTTTTTATCTACAGTAGCCTGATATGTCTTCTATGTAATGCCATAGGTTTGACCAAATTCCAATGTGCCAAGGGAAAGTTATGGTAACTTTCCCAAAACTTGTTATTTTTTTCTCTTTCAAAGGAGTGAACTTGTACAACCTACCACATGTCTGGTTTACAAATCTACTTCTAAAATTTGGACCTAAAATAATATTATCTATCTTCTTTCCAATAGAACCGGTGACACTTAATTTGGACTTTTCTAGCTTCAGATATGACGTTTTTACCAAGAACATACGTTTGAGACTAGTTTCAAGACTAGTCAAAAACCCTAGTTTCCATAGCCTGTATTTTTGAAAGGATAAAAAAATAGAACCTAAAATTTTTACCACATGTACTTCATTATGTGTCCTTAGTCTCCTTAAATTTCACTGTCTCCTCAGTCTCCCAAAAATTTCGCTATTTGAAACTTCCTAGGAAAAAATTATAGTGAAAATTACAAGATGACTTGATTGAGACTAATTCTAGGACTAGTGAAAAACCCTAATTTCCACGTGCTATATGTCCAAAAGTATAGAAAACCAAAACCTAAAATTTTTACCATAGGTACTTCGTTGCATTTCCTCAGGTTCCAAACATTTTCTGGTTTGAAACGATCCCCCCAAAAAAGGTTATAACAAAAATACCAAGATGGCTTGTTCGAAGGAGTCAAACCTAAGGATCGTATGCTTTAAAACCGGTGCTATGCACCAAAACACCCAAATAGCATAAAAAGAGAAAGAAATAAATCCACGCCTTGAGAATGAGATAAGAATGAATGAGAAGCCTCTTCAAAGGGGCAACCTCCTTTTACAATATAACAAATGTACAAGATGAGATGCTCACTAAAACTAGGTCTCCTTAGTATATATAGGAGACAAATGGCACAATTACAATTAAGGGTTCTAACTGACCATAAGGAAAACACTAATATAGCAATAGACATGTAATAACTCAATATCTATGGCTTAACACCAAGCTAGAGTCACAATATTTGTTTAACATTTTTATCCAAAGAACATTGGAGAAGGAGCCTTAATGTGATAACCTTGCTTAGTTCTTAGTTTAAGTTCCAAGACCTCCCTTCATCTTGACATTGTGATTCTTAGAAATATACATAATGCACCGAACATTACTTTTTTTCCATGGGCCTTGTCTAACCCCATCAAACAATCCCCAAACCTAGTCTTTATTGATAACCAAAATTGCCAATTACCTCTCCTTTGATATGACTGACATATAATAAGCATTTGACATAGATCTTATTTGATGAAAGAACTAGAATGGAGGTAGAAATTTTTCTTCAATAGGTAAAGAGTTCCTCACCAACCAAAACCCCCATATGGTCAAGAATGGAACTGCCCACCCCTCTTTGAGTTCTCTTTTGCTCATCCATTTTTTCAAGAATTTCTCAATAGAGTTTCCAATCCACCCTTGTTTTACTCATGTGATATGCACTATGTCTAACCAAACTTGCTTATCATATAGAGAGTTCATGAACAAATGATTTACTGGTTTTTCATCCTTTTTGCAAATGATACAAATTCCTAGCCCTTGTTTAACTCCTTTTTGCATATATTCTCAAGTTAGTACCTTGTTCTTAATTGCCATCCACATAAATATGCACATTTTCTTTGGTGCCTTTAATTTCCGTATAGGCTTCCACCATCTAGTCAAGTGATCTAGTTCATAATAGTAATTTTTTGTATAACCCAATTGTGTTGAATAGTATCCTAGAGTTTGATTATTTAGCCAAACCACTATCTTCATCTTCTCTAAATTGAACACAACTTCTATAAAAATAATCAACATATGCATTCCAAATATTTTCATCCTCATATTCTCTCCCTAGTGTGTCTACCCTCATCCATTCCCATTATCAAGGGTTTGTAGCCTCTTGGTCTACTATTTGTTTAAGAGTAAATATACCTTTATCTTGTATATTTACCAACAATGTTTTAGGTAATTTGTGTTCATTTATGCTTCCTTCCCAAGGGTCAACGCCAAGCCTTCCCTATTCCTCTATCCCCACTTTTCAAACCAAACAGTTTCCTATCAAAGGAAAGGCTTCTACTAATGCCTTCGAATGAGTAAAAAAATTCCTTGTTTCTTTTCTCTGGCCCCTAATCCAATCTATCAATGTACCCACGTTAATACATTTTTGAACTATTATTTGTTTCCATACACTATCACGAGTAATTACTCTCCATAATATTTTTGCTGCTAAACATTTCCCTAGGAAATGTGTGTTCTTTAGGTCCCAATGTCCTCCTTCCTTTTCCTTAGCTACTAATTTTACTTTAACCAGTGTGATCCCTTCAACATCTTTCTTCCTTGTCCACAAGAATCTAAACACCTTCTCATTGATCTTCTCCAAAACCCTCCAGAGAATATATGCTAAAGTGTGCCACAAAATAAGTATGGCCACCAAAATTTTTTTAACCCAACTTACATTACCTCATATTGATAACCATTTGTTATACCAATGATTAAGTCTAACAACTATTTTTCTCTATTAACTATTCCCAATCTTTTTTCACACACCCATGTGGCTTACAAGGAAAGCGTATATATTTAAACCCTAATTGGAACTCAAAGTGCTTAAAAGGAAAAATTTGAAGCATCTACCTTTTATGTCCCCATTCTAGAGAATTAATTGAAATCGTCGATTTTAATATATTTACTTCCATCATTGTTGCTACATAGTAGAGATTGAGGTTCTCTTTGAAATTTTTGGCTTCCCTCAATGATCCATTGATGAATAATAAAATATCATCAAGAAATATAATATTTGTTAGAAATACATCCCTTCCCATCCGTACTCTAGTTATTGAATCAACTCTCATTGTTTTTAAGTTTTCCCTACTCAATCCTTATGTTATTATGAGAAATAGTGAAGGTGAGAGAGGGCACCTTTGTTTGAATCCATTAAAGGGGGTGGAAAACTTAGATGCTAACCCATTTATAAAAAATGTAATTGATGTCAAACATCCCATTAACCATTTCACAGTGGATAAACTAAAACCTACATGAATAAGCATCAATTTCATATATAACCAACTTGGCATGTCATATGCCTTTTATAGGTCTAGTTTCATTACCATAGATGGGAGATTTTTGGACTTTATAAAGTGCAATCCCCCTTGCATTGACTCTATTGTATCATGAATCTACCTTCTAGCTAAGAACCCAAATTGTTCCGAGAAAATCCTTTTGATTCAAATTGTCAATATTTTAGCCAAAATTTTATGTATACAGTTGCATAAAGATATTAGTCTGACCTCATCAAAGATCTCTAGATTCTCATTTTTACGGATTAGGGATAGAAATGTGGCATTGAATGCCCCAAGGACTTTCTCTATTCTCCTTACCTCCTCTATTATCCTTAAGAAATCTTCTCCTAGTAGGTCATAAAACCTTAGAAACAAATCCACTGATCATCCCTTTGGTCAAGGGATTTTCTCTTTTTTTTTAAAGGACATTAGCACAATTTTAGAAAAAAATCCACTAGCCATCCATTTGGTCAAGGGATTTTCTCTCTTTTTTTTTAAAGGCATTAGCACAATTTTTAACTCCTTTGAAATCTCTTCCATTAGCATGTGATTGGATTCCTTTGAAACAAACATAGGAAAAAAAGATGTAATTTTCATTATCTATGCAACATTAGCTCTATTAGGCTAATATGAGTAAATAGATTGAAAATATGATACTCCCATATATACAATGTCATTAAAATTCTTTTCCTTCCTAACATTTGATTTTTTCATTTACCATATTGTGTTTACTCTTTTCTTGTGATTTTCATAATTTTTTTCCAAGTAACATATCTCGAGGAAGCCCCTTAAGTACTTCTAGGTAAACCCTAGATTCTTTGGGGCATAGGGACGGGTAAAAAAAAGGATTAAAGTTGTTACAATAAGATGATAATTAAGAGATATACATGTCACTTATAGGAATTGAACTTGGGTGGGGAAGATAACACTCATCCTCTCAACTACACAAGCTAGACCCAATTGACATGATTTGCATAATTATGGAAGAAGGTTGTGTTTTCATATCTTTTTTCCAACCATATAGCACTACTCTTCATCCTTCAATATGCATCCTTCCTATCTTGTTATCTTTGTTTATAAATTTCCAAATTCTCTAGTTTTTCCATCTCTGCTTCCATAAACACACCTTCTATGCTCTGAATATACATTGTTGTTCACTGACTTTCAACATCATTAAGATCCTTTCCTATACCTTTGTGTGTGTGTGTGTTTGTGTGCAATAATTTCCCTCTTCACCTTCCTTTAGTGCATCATCAAATAAAAAACTAACTAGATTCCTTGAACTTGCATCATACCCCAATGTTTCCTCATTTATAGTCTTCACACATTCTTCACCATTTAACCAATCAGGGTTAAATTTAAAAGGGATTGTTGGATTTGTATATTTTCTATATATCAATAGAATGATTGATGAGTGCTTCAATCCATTGATATTAAATGGATCCAAACACAATACAATGGTCGTAAGAATCAATACCTAAGTGAAATTCGACGATTAATGAGGGTAAGAAAATAATAAAATGCAATGCCAGACAAAAGATAGGAAAAAAAATAATTAAATAAAGTATAAAAATGAAAACAAGAGAGGAAAATAGAGAGAGGGGAATGGGAAATGAAAGGTTAGTCTCTTGGCCTTCCAATTACCTCCCAGATCTTCTATATATTCTTGCGACTCTCAAAGGTATTTTTGGGCAAGGAGGAGAGAATGCAAAGGAGAGGGAGTTGTGGGAATTGTTGAATGGCCATGGAGCCATCAACTACATAGTATCATGAGATTGTTGAAACAAGAGATGAGAAACCATTCAATGTTGGTTTTCCATTTGGGTTTCCAGGGTAAATATTGTGTTCATGTGTGATAGATTTTCTCTTTGAGTTGTTTAAATGTTGTGTTGGTTTTATATTTTATTTAAAGGGAAGCTACTCTATATCTCAATTGCTTCCTAGTTATTTTTAATGGTGGGAGAATTCAATCTCTTTTGTATTTCTATATATTTACTCCATAGTTCCATTCTTCCTTAGCGAATAAATATTTCCAACAACTCTCTATTCACCACCATTCATTTTATTCTGAGATTTGAGATCTATGGTTTCCATTACTAAGTTGTTGTATAAATTTGATTAGTTTCTAATTATGTTGTCAAGATTATTTATTGTTAAGGGAAGACACAAAAAGTTATTTTATTTCCCATGGTTGCATATAGGTCATACCTAGCAATTGGAAGAGGCATGTGAGGCCATACATATTTATGGAGAAAGCTTGATATTGTACGGGTCCATATAGGATGCATGCCTCTCTCCCTTCAACATTGTGTGTTGCAGTAAGTTTGTTGGGGTGTGAGTATTGGGTCGGATGACTCACTAGTTCGCAATGCTCTCCTTCCCACTGTTTTAGCATAATATGCTTCAATATACATGGGAATGACTTTAAGAAAGGCCATTGGAATGTAGTGAATCTTATATGTGAACATATCACGGTGATACACAGATTAACTGGCTCAACCACTCCTTGTATTTAATGGGTGACCATCCCTCACATGGTTCACATAACAAAGCCATTTCTCACACAATTTAATTAGCTACCATCTCATACATGTATTAATTCATTGCTTTCTTGTACATGTTTTCCATTACACACACACATATATGATTTATACAATGGACAACCCATATATGTTTTAAATGAATGGTTTGAATTGGAGTTTGATTACAATAATAGGAACTTGGAAGGAAGTCTTTGTGAATTATATGCCAATTATTGGTAAAATATCCATTCATGACACTCTTCTTACATGGAAGGATGTGTGTGTGTGTGTGTGTGTGTGTGTGTGAGAGAGAGAGAGAGAGAGAGAGAGAGAGAGAGAGAGAGAGAGAGAGAGAGAGAATTAATCTATATTGACAATTTGAGTTGATGCCTGAGTGCATGCTTATGGTGATTGCAATTGAATGTTCATTAAGATGGGTTGCCTTGGTTGTCCAAACACTGCATGGAAATATGGTGGCATTGTTCATTTTGTGTGGAAAAAATTTCAAAGATCATACAACCAATTGTAATTTTTAAACATGTGAAGTAAAGAAATGCATACAGATTCTAAGAAAAACATAAATTAATCAATGGATCACACATATAATACAAAAATATTTATGTTGGAAACCCTTAACCGGGAGAAAACCAACCTTCCTTGGTGTCGTGCTTCTCAACTCTTCATTGTATTAATTTCACCATTCAAAATACAATATATAAACACAATATTTTAGGTATTCTACAACTACCAAAACCCTAATCCCTTGGATTAATTTAGAAAACTACTAAAAATAACAAAAACGCTAAAATAGAAAAAAATGCCCAAAAAATAAATTTCAAAGAATAAAACACCTACCAAAAATTCTCCCACTTGTTGTTTTATTTGCATACAGGGGGTCACAGGATTACATAGTCAATACTCTAGGGAAGTAATTCCCATTGCTTCTATGCACTAGGAGAACTTCTTGGAGTTCACTGACATTGTCAATGAATCTGCAACATTCTTCAAAGTGTCGACCTTCTCTAGCAACACCTTCTTGTCTTTAACCATGTCTCTCATAAAGTGATACTCGACATCAATATGATTTGTCTTTGAATGATAAGCAATGTTTTTTTCCAGGAATATTGCACTCTGACTGTCACAATCTAACCTTAGTGCTTTATGTACCAACTCAATACCTAAACACAATCTTTGTAACCATATTGCTTACTTGCATGCATGAGTGGTTTCCATGTATTCATCTTTTGTAGTTGAGGGTGCCACTACAACCTGTGTTTTTCTCATCCAACAAATTTCTCCTCCAAATAGGTTAAACACATACCCACTTGTAGATCTTTTGTGATCCAGATCTCCAGCCCAGACTGCATCAACAAACCTATGTATGTCCAACACTATGTCCAATCCTGGTCTTCCTTGGTAGCACAATCCATAGCTAGAAGTTCCACGCAAATACCTGAAAACCCTCTTTACTATTGTCCAATGCTCCTTCCCTGGTTTTGAAATATATCTGCTAAAAACTCTCACTGCATGTGCAATGTATGGTCTAGTACAGACCATTGCTACAGATTTTACTATCATGTGAATCGATTGCTTCCCTGAACGTTTTGAGATCATCATTAGTAATAGATAAAGCAAAATTAGCACGAAGTTCAAGTGGGCTGTACCTTTATGGTTTCCTTCTTTCCCTCATTGATCTCCTAAATACTAGAGTATGAGGTTCTTCTTCATCTGATTCATCTTATTTTGTTGGTTCAGATTTTGCATCATCCAAATCAAACTCTATTTTCTCAGGTTCTTCTTTCCTTGGTAGGAATTCCTGTTTGGGAAAATCTTTAACCTCTCTAAAAACAATATCTCGACTATAAATAGTATTCTTAGTTTCTGCGTTCCAAAGCTTATAACTTTTCATACCATATTTATAACCAATAAAGATACACTTTTCAGCTTTATTATACAACTTACTCCCATTTTCCTTTGGTAAGCATCACAACCAAACACTCTAAGAAGTTCAAGAGAGGGTTTCTTACTAGTCCATACTTCATGCGGAGTTTTTTCCACCAACGCTGATGAGGGTGATCTATTTACTAGATAACATGCAATACCCACAGACTCTGCCCAAAATTTGTGTCCTAACCCGACACCATTGAGCATGCTCCATGCTTTTTCCATCAACGTCCTGTTCATCCTTTCTGCAACCCCAATTTGTTGAGGTGTGTATGGAGTATTATTCTACCTTTTTATACCACATTTCTTACAAAACTCTTTGAATTCATTCCCACATAATTCTCCACCATTGTCTATCTTCAACACCTTTATTTTATTCTCTGTCTAATTTTCTACTAGAGCCTTAAACTCTTTAAATTTATCAAATACCTTAGATTTTTTCCTCAGAAAATAAATCCATGTGTTCCTTGAGAAATCATCTATGAATGAAACATAATACACATATTTACCTAGTGATGGAACATGCACAGGTCCAAACACATCACTGTGTAACAACTCTAAGATACCCTTTGCTCTTGTAGCACCAAAGAATATTACTCGATTATGTTTACCATATATGCAATGTTCACAGAAATCAAAATCCGAGGTGCAATCAGACATACCTTCAACCATACCTTTACCATGTAGTGTTCAAAGGCCCTTTTCTCCAATATGTCCCAGTCTTTGATGCCATAGCATGGTATTGTTTCCAGGGACAGTATGGCTCTTATCTTCTTTATTTCTTTTCTTATGGACAATTGAATTGTTACACCCACCAGTATAAGTTCTTCCCAACAACTTGTACATAGTTCCACATCAAACTCCCCTCATCAACACCATTGCTCCTCTGACTATCTTACAAGTTCCCTTTCCTAATAAAGTATACACGCTTGCATCATCCAACTTACTTACATATATTAGGATCCTGGATAGATTTGGGATATGAAGAACTCCGATGAGAGTTCTAATCTTTCCATATTTCAACAACAACTTAACTCTTCCACGTCCCATGATTTTGGTTGTTGAGTCATCTCCTAGGAATACATCACCATCATCATACTTTTCGTATTCACTGAACCACTCCCTATGAGGATTCATATGAAATGATGTACCCAATTTGATCAACCATAAATCAAGATATGCATGTGTACCTGTAGATTTCAGGTAAACATTATGTGGAGGTTTTCTCCTCTGTGGAAGAGGAATCATCAGATCCCTTTGGTTTATCAACTTTATTAGACCTGCAATCTTTCTTATAATGCCCAAATTTACCACATTTCCAACATTTCCTCAAATATTTTCCTGAGGATTTAGATCTCTCCCCCGAAGACTTATTTGTATCCCTATCTTTGGGACGACCTCTTACAAATAAATCATTTGTGTTATGGTTGTCCATGCTTTTTCTCCTCGTCTCTTCTGATAGAAAGGATGAAACCACATCCTCATACTTCAATGTAGATTGAGTAGTGCTACCAATCGCTACAACCAGATTATTCCAGGAGTCCGACAAAGAACATAACAAAGTAATACACTTATATTCTTCTACAAGCACAATATTAACAGATCCAAGTTGAATTACCAGAGTATTGAATGCATTTAGATGCTCTATCACAGAATCTCCATCTTCCATCCTAAGATGATACAACTTCTTTCGAAGAAAAAACTTGTTTACCATGGATTTTGACTGATACAAATCCCCCCACTTTTCCCATAGTTCCTTAGTTGTAGATTATCCTTACACATTCAATAACACTGAATTAGCCTAACATAGTTGAATCATACTCCTTTCTCTTCTATCTAGCTTCTCCCAATCTTCTTGAGACATACCAATAGATTGAGTACTAGTAGTTTGTCTACTAGTATTTTGTGTATTAGTGGGTCGTGGACTAGGATCCACAACAATCCATTGTTATTTATCTACAAGAAGGTCCTCCATATTGAGATTCCATAGATCAAATTTTTTTACCATTGAACTTTTCAATCTTGATTCTAGAAATGATTTCCATTCTCTTTCAACACATGAATCACCACTGCAAATCTCCCACTGAACCCAGGTTTATCACAGACCGGAGATAAACTTGATCTATACAGATTGAGCCAAACCCTCCACAACAAAGGCATCCCCTTGAATCCAAAAAAGTGATATGATACCACATGTAAGTTTTAAACCTATGAAGTAAAGCAATGTATATAGACTCTAAGAAAAACAAAAATTAATCAATGGCTCACACATATAATACACAAATATTACGTTGGAAACCCTTAACCGAGAGAAAACCATCCTTCCTTGGTGTCACACCTCTCAAATATTCATTGTATTAATTTCACCATTCAAAATACAATATATATATATATATACACAATATTTAAGGTATTATGAAGATACCAAAACCCTAATCCCTTAATTCAGGATTAATTTAGAAAATCGCTAAAAATAGAAAAAAAAGTCCAAAGAAAAAATTCAAAGAATATAACACCTACCCAACACCAATAAACACCAGCACAAGGAGCTAGAGAAGGATGAATTCCATATTTATCATTGTTCATATTTGATAGTAGGAGTTTGATTACAATTTGCAGTTGAATTGGCTTGTCATTACTATGTTGAGATTGTCATTGTTATGTTGAGCTTGTCACTATTATATTGAGCTAGTTTCATTGAGCATAGAGCTATGAACCATAGTTCTTTTGAATATTCTATAGTTATCCCATGTGATTAAAAATCCATTATAAGGATTCAATTGGAAGGAAAATGAATTTTGATTGAGCAACATTGTATTCATTCCAGTGCCATATTGTAGAGAATATAGTTTTGCAAAGAAGTTTGCACTCTGAATTTCAATCTAGAACAAGGGCCTTGTATCCATATTTGAAGATAGATATATGTGTATAACGTGAAGAAAAAAGACTAGAAGTTCCACAGAGGATCTGTGTTGGTGACGCAAGTGGGCTATAAGTCCCTCATTTATGGATCACCCACCTCCCATTTCCACGCAAGTTCTAATCCTTTCCATTTCCATCAATATATTTTTCAAAAACCAAAACCTTGTCCAACCTTTTGGATACTCTTGCATCTCCCATCCTATTATTTCTCTAGGTAAGTGCAATCTTGGCAGGTTCAACATCCATTGACCTTGACTACATCTTGTACCTAAAAACAAACAAACTATCCCACCTTGTAGTCCCCCCCCCCAAATCTTAGATCTACTAAGTGTAAAATTCAATTCAACCCCTATTATGACCTTATCTTTCCTTAGACATCCCTAAGAAAAAAATATTCTCAAAATGACTTCTTATCTTCATAAGGGCCATGATAGTTTGTTTCCAATTTGATCAACCCTAATTATTGGACTAAGGAATCCATATAACTACCTACTACAAGGAAACAAGAATTTAGTTTTGTCTCGTTATTAGACCCCATGAGTTCCCATTTGCATCTAAGGGTAGAAATTTTCAATCCTTCAATAATTTTCGCAATGCTTCAATCAACTTCCTCCTTCACCCATTTTTTATTACACCAAAATAACATTTGCATGTGTAGTTCCACTACTCTGACTAGGGATAATCTTTTTGAGGGGATACCCATCCCTTTGAGATTTAGTAAAATAAAAATCATAGGTTAATACTAGAGTGATTTTGTCCTACTTTAAGGACCCCTTTAATTGATATGTGTTCCCCTTATTTAGTCTCTTTCAATGCCTTCTCTTGAGCATGATGGAGGAAGGATTTTCTGCCTAAGAAATTGGAATTGATTTCTCTTACAAGGTCATACCCCAATCCCCCACTATGATTTCTTCACAATAATTGCCACTTTCTTCCTTCCTGGATCGTAATAGGAATCTATATTTTGTCTTGTTTCTTTGATATTATTATGAATATGATTGTTGTGGACTTT
>ML805937.1:218951-239143 GCA_009831015.1 Picea engelmannii | reverse complement strand
TTGTTTTTCTTCACTCAATGAAGGTGTACATGGTCATGATTGGAGTAAATAAAAGCACATGGGATAAGATTTGACATGGATCTCTATTTCCGCTCTAAGGAAATCTATAAATAAAGGCCTCATCCAACCATTTTCACAAGTTCTAAATGAAAGCAATTTTATGATACAATATATTTTTCCAAAGATTGTCAAGTCCACATTCTTCAATCCTTGTTATTAAACTTCGTGAATGATTGTGATACCGAAATTTCCCCTCATTTGGTCATATCATAGAGGAAACACTATCCAATTCACTTCAATATTGAGAGAGTGTGCTTAAAAGGATAGAACCCCCCAAAGAGAGAGTTTGGAGGGAATCTCCATCACTTCCTCAAGGTAAAATCTTCCATTTTGTATTTAGTTTTCTCAATTGATGTTATTAAGCATTTGGTTCTTTCCCCTATAAATATTTTTAAATTATCAACATGATTCTTCATTTGATTATGGATTGATTGTTTGGAATACTTATTCACTTAGAGTGGAAATGGAGCATTAGTCTCTTTGTTGTCATTGTGTGCAAGTTCTTTATGAGGATTCTCCACTTGAATCCATCTCTTCTCTCTCCAATATTTCAGTGAGGAGATTCCCCTAAGGTTTGCTTCTCATTTTCTTATAATTTTTCCATTCAATTCATGCTTAGGGATATATTAGATTGCTTTGATTAGTCACACTTTTGTTTTTCATCGACATCAATATCTCCAACCTATTGTTGAGTGCACTCGGTCACATTTTGTATCAAACCACACACAATATAATGGTGATGATAGCTTAAAAATCATCCTTTGTTGGAATTAGGATACTTTTCTCATCATTCACTTCTCTTTAACAATCATAACCATAGTGTGTATCATTGTTTTCCCCCAACACATAATAGTAGTGAGGCTTGCCATTTCTATCAATATTTTTTATGCACACTTGTGGGACCTTTATCTTGCCTATGATAGCATTGTCAACACACCAACTAAACACATTTCCTATGCTAATTGAATTTCTTGTAAAAATGTGTTTCCAAATGATGAAAATAAGTCTTTTCTCAACTAATGAGAGGGTTTCTCTAGCATCAATCATTCCTTTCTCCAATACATTATGAAATGTTGTGAATTTATTGGCATTGTATGGATACAAAATAGTGAATGAGGTTAACTATATAGTATCAACCCAACTGGTAAGAAAAGAAACTCAAAATTAAGTTTAAGTGATTATATTCCCATTTCCCATCGCCTCTAGAAACCTATCGATTAAATTATTATCTCATGTTCATAACAGTAACTATTTACTACATGAGCATTTCTTGAATTATGAAGATCTATATCTTTGTAAAACATTTTGAGCATCATTTCAAACAATGTTTTTATCATGGTGTTTAATAACACCCACTAGCCACAACAAGGTGGAACAAGCCAAACTAAAACCCTTTTCACTGATCTATTTAGATTTAATAGCTTCAATGTAACTGTTTAAATATTTCAAAATAGCATACCTCCATGCATATTTAATAGTGGGTGATATAGTTGACTCACAATTGTATCCTAACATATGTTTGTCGATTATGTTGTGATACCCTAATCCATTTGAAGTCATAGACAACAATTCGTATAGAGAATCCATCATCATCTATATATGCTCATAATTGGACTTGCAGTCGCCCATACCAAGTCTTGCAACGAAATTGGTCAATATATTTATCTAAAAAGATTACAACATGGCTTGAAGTTTGGATTTTTGCCTAGGGATCAACAATTAACATTCAAATATCACATATATAACTCAACACAGTCATAAAACATCACTTCGAAATCAATTGATAAAATAGGCAGTGATTCGTCCACACCTAAGAAATAAATTATTTCTTTTGTCTAATAAGAATACATGAGTTGAGGGTATTTGATGTAATTATCACCATTATGAGAACTTATTACTTTGATTTCAAATGACTAGTTATTTGAAAATGAGTGTTCAATAAGCTACATTTCAAAAAATTCATTTATTTCAAGACTTAATGATAAAAAATTAGGATTAAGCTGATATTATCATAGAAATGCATATATTATCCCATGTTGTAATATACTTGGTAAGTTGAATGTGATTTTCTTTAACTATATGAATTATACAAGACACAATATTATTATTTATGGTACTACCATACTGGACAAATCAGATATAAATCATGTCAGCTCAAACCTTCAAAGTACACTCTTGTAGAAATGTGCAGGAGGTGGAATAGAGAATATCCATGCCATGGGATGGGTTTTCTAGTGAGTGAGTTTGAATATTCCCTTATCATTTACCTTTGAATCTTCCCCTCCATGTTTTATTTGTTTTCTCTCCTCTACCCCCTACCCCCCCACCAACCTCGATAAATCCCCCTCAAAGTTACTTTATGATTCTTCACACTAGGTTCTATAGACTACACTCTTGTCAATGATTAGTTGGAACTTCTTGGAAGAATGACATCAAAATTGTGTGTAAATGCAATAACAATTTCATAAAACATAAAATGTTTATCGTGGATCTTATCATGACACTATATGTCTGTAAAAAAAAGGTTGATTCAAGACAATAAGATGCAAAATTAACTTAGTTGATGCATAACTAATCCAAGCAATGCATGAGTAACACAATAATGATACAACTGCAACGTGATAATTGTTCCCACCATAATTTATACTATGCAGTATATAAACTGCAAGCAAATGAAAACCTTCCTTGAGTTGGCTTCTAGATCCCACAACTCCCATAATCTTGGTCAACAAAAAAAAAGTATAGCTCACTCTAATACATTCATTCATTAATTATAATAACTATAGTTCTAGAAAGGGACTAAAAATAAACTACCTATTTAAGACAGTATGTTGGTGATAAATGTTCATGTGAGGTTATATATGTATGAATCATAACAAATCCATTGCATCATGTATCAATTCTCTAAACATTGGCAGTGTGGGATTTAGTAGTTAATTAATTAATTTCTACATGCACAAATTTCTTGCTCTCCGAGTGAAGAGATGGAAAAAAGTAAAAGACAATATGGTCAAAACAACAAGAAAGCTAAAATGAAAACCAAAACATGCACCCTCTTTAATATTATATATTATCTCTCTATTCTTATAGGGAAGAATTCTTTAATACGAATCTAGGCTAGGTGGTATATCACAACACTAGCTACTTAGAAACAACTTAAATGGTGGTTATTTTTTTTAAAGTGACCTTATGAGTCCACACATCAAGTTTTATAATCTACACTCTTGTCAATGATCAGTTGGAATTTCCTATAAGAATAGTGTTGAAATTTTATGCAAATGCAACAATAATTTCAAAAGACATGAAAAACATTATTGCAAACCTTATCACAACACTAATATGATGCTATATGTATGAAAAATATTATAATTCAATGCAACAAGAAAAAATCAACCCATTCGACGCACAATCAATCCAAGCGACACAATGTAATGTTCATTGATTTCAAAGAGGTTCATGTGAATATTGGGTTTCTTGGATGTTACATTTCTAAATAGTGACTCTATTGCGAGCTTCGTAATATCTCGTCATGGTTGAGGTTGTTAGCTTTGGCCATCATTGTTTTCCCTATCAAGTTAAACATTATTGGGAGACAATTGTTGGTCAATAATATTTACTTGGAGCAACTTTACTATTTTTAGCAAAAAGAAAATTCTTATCTTGTTGTATGCTAATTATGTTTAACATGTTTTTGTTTTTCGGCTTTTAGCTTTTATACTTCAATTGTAAATAATAATAAATGGAATATATTGTACATATTATTGGAAACTATTCCTTCTTGAGTGTGTTTCCTATTTTGTTTATGGAATTACTTTAGTATCACCCTTCCATTTACTCTAGTGATTTTAATTGTGGGAAGGAGACCACTTTTGGGAAAAGGACTTGTAAGCTTATTTTTTATTGAATGGTTCTATATAATATGGTTCATTGTTTTATGAATAAATGTTGTATATTTAGTCAATTTATGATCCAAAGTTATATACTTGTTGGGGTTTGAAATTGGATCATTAACATAGGTACATATTATTTCAACCACTAGATCATAGTCTAATCTAATATATGAGATATTTGTTTTGTGGTTTTTTAAATGTTCTCCTTTGTTATTGTCAATTGGTCAATGTGTTTTCTACATTTACTAGTTACCTCTAATCTACTTTTGTATGTTCTCCAAGTAGTTTTTTTCCTCCCAAAGAGTTTTTTTGGAAGACATTTTTTTACTAAAATATTGATAATCTTAACACACACACACACATATAGAGAGAGAGTTGTAAATTTTGAACATTATATTGATTTTTCTTTTAATATCAATTTTTATTTAACTTGTTGTAAAGAGTTTGCAACTATATTTTTAGTTTTTGTATACAATTAGATAGAACTTTATCTACATTTGAAATTTGAAAGTCTCTTTCCCACTAACACTAAAAATATCACCGAGTTACCGTTGTCCTTCATAATAAAAAAATCCAAGACAAAAAGGCATCATTGGTTACATTGTCTTTGATAAAAACTTTTCCAAGATAAAAATGCATGGCTAGTCATCTTTAGTTGAGCATGGAGAAGTAAAAATCCAACCAATCTTATTCTCAACTAATTTTTTTGGCATCCAAACTTCCATAATGTTGTTTATCCTCCAACTTATGCTTCTAATGTGAAGGGATTTATTCTCAATTAATTTTTAGGTATCCAAACTTCCATGATGTGGTTTATTCTCTAACTTAAGTGTTACACATTATTTTTGTCACCCCTATGACCGTTAATTATGTACACCTATCATTTGTCTAAATAGAAGGATCAATTGTCTTAATCCCTGAAGAAAAATGAAGATGAACTTTCCCAGAGAGATGAAATTATCTTTTCCTTCGTAAAAAACCTTGTAAAGAAGGATCCTCACACCTTTCTCATTGTTAAGGGTGCACCAATCTAGGATCGACGTAGGTTTTCTCTGGTTCAAGCCTGTGTAAAAATGAAACCACCTACCTCAAACATAGTTTCCTCTAGTTCAAGCTTGTGTAAAAATGAAACCAGGTCTAAGCAAAGTTTTGTTTAGTTTTAATCTTGTGTAAAAATAAAATCTATCCCAAGCATAGTTTTGTTTTGTTTTAAGCTTGCGTAAAAATGAAAACAATCCCGAGCTTGGTCTTTGTTCTTTCTCATGCTCATAAATTTCTGAGAATGTAACCAAGTATATTTTTATCACTTTTTTGGACTCTTAAAGGTTATACGAAAAAGGAACCCCCTGGAGTTCCCTTTAAGCTCTTTCCAGACTCTCTCAACACGAAAAGATTGTCGATCGATCTTGTTCTTTTCACGCTCGTTAAATTATTTGAAGAAAATGTCTATTGAGCGGTAGTTTATCTCTTTTTCGGTCTCATCAGACTACTTTACGAAAAATGAACACTCTAATCAAACATGATTAGAAAAATTTATAGATTCATATTTAAGTTCTTTTCAAACTCCATAAATATGAAAAGACCACTGAGTTTGCTTTCTTTGGAATCGTAAAAAAAACATCGAAAGGTCCATATGGGACTAAACCACTCATTCCTAGGGTTCGTTAAACATACTCCGAGGGACTCATCCGAAGGATGAGCTTACAGTTCAAGCATATGTTATCCTCCTCAAACTTGTGTAAAAATAAAGAGGTACTCGCCAGAAATTGTGGGGGGGAATTAGGAAATAAATGTCTCTAAACATGTATTTTATGAAAGAGCCACTTTTGAACATGATAGCCTTTCACTCACTTTGTGTCTAGGTTGGAAAATCTTCTTGTCTCTTGATCATACTCCTTTATAAAATTACAATTTGGCATGTGATCCATGTTGTTGAGTCATTGTTTCCAAGACAGTTGTCATGTCATCAATATGTTCAAAGAGAAGTTCAACCTGGAAAGCCTTATATTGCGTCGAGCATTTCTGCATTCCTTATGCCTTCTATTGCATCGACCATCCCTGAGTCAATCCTGAATCACTTGTTACTCTGATATACTTCAAATCGTTTTACCCGTTTCGTGTCATTGATGGGGGATACATTAAGGCCCTCATGTGACGAGTCTTTTCTTGTTGAATTCAACTCATTATCCATGAATTAAACTTAGAAACTAATCAGTACATTGGAACTTGCATGCCTCAATGGAAATTTTCCTCGCTTTTGACAATGGGTTTTCATTATTGACCCTGATCAGGAGATTCCATCGAGTGTTCGAACTCAACTCACAAATTCGCACCCGTTAGATTGTACTAGTGTACCTTGGGATTCATTGACATCAAAGGTGATTTCCCTCACACTTGTTAATGGTATTCACTAATGACCAGTAATCAAGTGGTTTCTACCATGTTCGACTTCATCACATGTACTCGCATGGTTAGATTCGTACTATAGAGTGGTGGAGATGAAGACCCTGAATATTTTATGACAAATTTAGGTTGCGTTGGAGTATATTTCAGATTGTATTGTTGCATAGATCCACAATATATGTCTCATGGCTATGTTCAAATTTGAGTCTTTAACACATAGATCCACAGTGTATTTTTTGTGGCTATGTTCATATTTGTGTCATATTGGCATGGATCCACAATCTATGTTTGGTGGTCATGACCTGTCTTACTTGACATGGATCTTTGCATGTCATCATTTATGCTTTGAGTCATTTGTATTATGAGTATGGGAATGCCTACCCTAGTGATGATATATTATTGTACTGTATTTCCTTGTTTGTTGGTAGGCTTCTGACCGACGTGTTCCTTGTTCCCAACACACATTCGATAAAGTATTTCAGCTATCACTTAGTTCTAACTTCATATTTTGGGGGGATTACTGTTACAGCCTCTGGACTTCATGCTGAAGTTAAGCCGCTAGCTTCTTAAGCTGGGGGAAAAATACCAACCATCCATTGATAATGCATTGGGAAGTCACAAGCATTGTTTTTACTTTGGTTCAAGTTTGTGTAAAAATGAAACCAATCCTACCCCAAGCACAATTTTCTCTGGTTCAAGCTTGTGTAAAAATGAAACCTACCTCAAGCATAGTTTTCTTTGGTTCAAGCCTATGTAAAAATGAAACCACCTACCTCAAGCATAGTTTCTTCTGGTTCAAGCTTGTGTAAAAATGAAACCAAGTCCAAGCATAGTTTTGTTTAGTTTTAAGCTTGTGTAAAAATAAAATCTATCCCAAGCATAGTTTTGTTTTGTTTTAAGCTTGCGTAAAAATGAAAACAATCTTGATCTTGGTTTTTGTTCTTTATCATGCTCGTAAATACCTAAGAATGTAACCGAGTATACTTTTATCACTTTTTCAGACTTGTAAAGGTTATATGAAAAATGAACCCCCTAGAGTTCCTTTTAAGCTCTTTTCAGACTCTCTAAACATGAAAAGATTGTCGAGTAATCTTGTTCTTTTCATGCTTGTTAAATTATTTGAAGAAAACGTCTATTTTTCGGTAGTTTATCTCTTTTTTGGTCTCATTGGACTACTTTACGAAAAAGAAACACTCTAATCAAGCATGATTAGAAAACGTTATGGAGTCCTCTTTAAGTTCTTTTCAAACTTTATAAATATGAAAAGACCACTGAGTTTGTTTTCTTTGGACTCGTAAAACAAACATCGAAAGACCCATATGGGACCGAACCACTCCTTCCTAGGGTTCGTTAAACATACTCTGAGGGACTAATCCAAATGATGAGCTTACAATTCAAGCATATGTTATCCTTCTCAAGCTTGTGTAAAAATAAAGAGGTACTCGCCATAAATGGTGGGGGGAAATTGGGAAAGAAATGTCTCTAAACCTGTATTCTATGGAATAGTCGCTTTCGAACATGACACCCTTTCACTCGCTTTGTGTCTAGGTTGGAAAATCTGATTGTCTCTTGATCATACTCCTTTATAAGATTACAATTTGGTCTGTGATCTCTGCTATTGAGTCATTGTTTCCAAGGCAATTGCCGTTTCGTCAATATGTTCAAAGAGAAGTTCAACCCAGAAAGCCTTCTATTGCATCAACCATTTTTTCATTCCTTAAGCCTTTTATTGTGTCGACCATCCCTGAGTCAGTCCTGAATCACTTGTTACTCTTATCTACTTCAAATCATTTTACTCGTTTCGTGTCATTGATGGGGGATACATTAAGGCCCTCATGTGATGAGTCTTTGCCTGTCGACTTCAACTCATTATCCAAGAATTAGACTTAGAAACTAATCAGTACCTTGGAACTTGCATGCCTCAATGGAAGGTTTCCTCGCTTTCGACAATGGATTTTCATTATTGAACCCTGATAGGGATATTTCGTCGAGTGTTCAACCTCAGCTCACAAATTCGCACCCCTTGAATTGTACTAGTGTACCTTGGGATTCATTGACATCAAAGGTGATTTCCCTCGCACTTGTTAACGATATTCACTAATGACCTATAATCAACTGGTTTCTACCATGTTCGACTTCAACACATGTATTCACATGGTTAGATTCATACTATATAGTGGTGGAGATGAAGACCCTGAATCTTTTTTGACAGATTCAGGTTGCGTTGGAGTATATTAAGATTGTATTGTTGCATAGATCCACAATGTATGTCTCGTTCAAATTTGAGTCTTTAACACATAGTTCCACAATGTATTTTTTATGGCTATGTTCAAATTTGAGTCATATTGTCATGGATCCACAGTGTATGTTTGGTGGCCATGGCCTGTCTTACTTGACATGGATCTCTGCATGTCAACATTTATGCTTTGAGTCATTTGTATTCTAAGTATGAGAATGCCTACCTCAGTGGTGATATATTATTGTACTGTATTTCCTTGTTTGTTGGCAGGTTTCCAATCGACATGTTCCTTATTCCTAACACACACTCGACAAAGTATTTCAACTATCACTTTGTTCTAACTTCATACTTTGGGGGGCTTACTATTACACATTATTTTTGTCACCCCTGTGACCGTTAATGATACACCTATCCTTTGTCTTTAGAAGGATCAATTGTCTTAATCGCTAAAGAAGAATGAAGATGAACTTTCCCAGAGAGATGAAATTATCTTTTCCTTTATAAAAAACCTTGTAAAGAAGGATTGTCGCACCTTGCTTAGTGTTAAGGGTGCGACGATCTAGGATCGACGCAGGTTGCACCACAGTGGCCTATGACATTGGCGCAATTTTCTCAGTATTAAGGGTGTGACGATCATTTATACGAATGAAAAGAAAAGATTCTCAACACTTCTAGAATAGAAGCTTTGAGGGTGACGTGATCTCTGATCGGTTTGGATCTGAGTCGCATCCCTAATCTCATGAGATCATCCTAACCTCCTCACCCTATCCTTTTCAGCTTATAAAAGAAGGGGAGTTCTCATGGGAAAGCTAGCTTTTTTGGGTGAGCTGTTGGAATAGAGTTTGGATTAGCTTCAACTATAGCTAAATCATATGGAGTGTTTGGGTCTATGTTGGCTTTGATATTCACTTTGTCAAGTTGAGATCATAAGTAACTGTCAAATCTACAGTCTTAGAATCTGTGGAGTAGAAGTGTGTGGGAAGCAAGGAAATATTAGAAGGGACCCTACAACATCAAGGCACCGATTGTATTCTCCCTTTCATATTTCTAATACAACAATATATTTATTTCCCATAAAATTGTTCTTATTTTATTGTATGACTCATTGATCACATACATAGGTTTTGTTAAGTATACATTGTTGCATTCACTTTGTTGGCTTATGTCTTTTTACAAGTTCAACATATCATAAGCCTTGAAACGGAGCAAGCATGACACTAGCGAGGACAAGCATAATTTAAAAGGAATGTCATTTATCTCTTGTTAGTTTGTATGCTTGACAATTAAAACTTAGGGAAAGTTTTATATTCTGTCTTGTTTTGTTCTAATTTCGGGGTGAAACTAGGGAGATTTGTTTGTGTCTGTACTTATCGATTTGTCTTGAAACATTAAGCTTCTAACTTGGAAGGACCTTGTTGAAACAATAACTTAAACCTACATTGTTGGTGGATCAACCACCACCATATGCATTGGTTGTGCACCCTATGAATAAATATAATATCGAATAGGTCGATAGTTCAATCTATTTGTTCATTATAGCATAGAACTCGGCCAAACCTTCATCTAGGTGAGAGAGTTTGTTTTCAATGGAGGAACCATATCGAAGCTCATAGACCATTTTATCCAGTCTCCCATTAGGTTTTTGATCACTAATGATCTCTCTATAGATTGTTTATTAAGTGCTCGAGCCTGATTTGTTATTTTAACATTCACGTTTTGAATGTTGTTGTCCCAATTCTAATATGAAATTGATCTGGATCTACAACTACATTTGGAGGACAATCTCGAAGTCTTGAAAAGGAATCATGTTTTAGGTGTGATCGTGGCTTCATTGTACACTGAATGTATATATATCTATATAAAAAAAAATTGTAGCAAAATAAACATTTTCTAAGTAGTATAGCTTGGGATTACATTTCCCAATCGTTAATTGTCCTCATGTTTTATTAAGGGTTATATGATTTACTTATTATTATTGTGTTCTTACAATTAGAAATACTAATTATTTGATTTTAGTTTATCATTGGCTGAAATACACCAAGCCTTCATAGTGTTGATATACTTCATCCTTGTAGAATGATTAAAGTTGTAACTTCAACTACTTTAACAAGATGCAAGATGAACTAAACAACGTATTTTGATGTTTTTGGGTTCATTTGTAATGACTATGGAATCCAACACTCGAAATCCCTATGTCGTCAAAATTGATAAGATGGGTCATCAATATAGCTTCTAGAAGTTGTTATGAACATAATATATAATAACAAGTATAAATACATCATAAATAGTTAATGAATAATAATATAATAATGAAGAGACACATTCCCAGTGAAAGGTCACATCTCTTCACGAAAGGACACCCCTACGTGGGTATATAAGGCCCTCAATCTTATTGTACTCATCATCTCATATTCATATACCTTATTATTTAATATAGTATCCTTTATGGATTATAATCTCTTGTCCTACCTACATTGGGTATTTACCCGGTGAACCAGCTTGGTTTACCGCAGTGGTATTAGAGCTTCCTCTTGATCCGGCTTTTAGCCACAAACATAGTTTCTCTAAAAAAAATTGTCCTTGGCCATTTGAAGTCTAAAATTTCCGCTGCAAAATACAATATTGAAGAAAAATAAATTATTTAAAACAAAAAAAAAGTAAAGAGATTCCTTCCACCCTTGCATGAAAAATAAATTATTACCCTAAAAAAAAAAAGAGTAAAGAGATTTTTTCCACCTTGCATTGACAAGAATATTGAAAAGAAAGAAAGTGTAAAAGAATGGTTTAAACTACCACAAATTTCCAGGTAAATTCAAGCTCTCTTACTTCAGAGCAAGAATTAAATATATCTATGGTGGAAATTCACTTACAAGAACGTTTAGTTTCCATAAAGAAAAATAGAAAAGAAAAAGAAAGAAGAATATATATATATATATATATATATATATATATATATATATATGTGTGTGTGTGTGTGTGTGTGTGTGAGATAAAACAAATAAAGAATATATATATGGAAAAAGAAAATAATATATTTTTTCCTATTATAAAGAAAAAATAAAAGAATAAAAACAAAAGATTATTACCAGCCAATGCATACATCAATATCCACTATTTACAACCCTGCAACCACAAGTTATTATGTACTATGTACAACATTTTTCGTACGATTTTAAGTGTACTAAGTCTAACATTGTACCAATCTATACAATTTCCATAGAAGTAAAAGGGTATACCAATCCATACAATTGCCATAGAAGTAAAAGAGTAAATTGTCACCATTTAACAAAAAGTCGTGACATTTGTTAAAACAAAACAGAAAGAAAAAATAATAATAATTAACTTCTACTTTATATTAATTTTAAGAAGTGAAGAATATATAGTGAAAAATATATAATAAAAAAATTATAAGTTTTAATTAAATTTTTTTTTTTAAAGTTCTAGAAAAAGTATAACTAAAAGATTTATTTTGAGAAGTGTGAAGGTAATATTAAATTTTCATTAATTATCAAGGAAAAATAAATAAATAAAGTGAATATAAAATTCTTTTTGATAAAGTATAAGAAAATATTCAAAGTTTTTAAACTCTATATTTATATAAAGAAGAATTATCAAGTATAAGGAATATTATATGAAGATATATATTAATTCAAGAAGTTTAACTCTTATTATTAGTCCATGTCATGGGACTATAGCAATGAGTTTGTTTTTGATGTGACATTAATTTGCTTTTTATCATAAATTTGTGTATGCAATATAATGTTTAACATAGGAAAACAAATATATATTTTTGGATATAATAAAAATATTTGTGTTTCTCATTTCTAATTGGTTGATAGAATTGAAGTGTTATTGCTCCCTTCATGTCTTTCAATATATAGAATTAATTACATAATCAATGAATTTCAGAATCACCACATCTAAATATAAAAAGTTGTGCTATGTATTATTATTATGCATTATTATATTTATTAGTTAATATATTGTTTGTTATTATATTTATATTATGTTTATTATCTAATATATTATTTAGATTATATTTATTATGTAATATAATAAATAGTATATAAAAATATATATTATTAAATTTGAAAGGTTTATTTTCAAAAAGAAAAATTGAATATTTTTAAAATGTAATTTGTATTTGGCTAGCTTAACTTAATTGGAAGGAAATTTAGGTTAATTCCAAAACTACACAACATCCACGTTAAAGTAAAAATGTGGCCAAAGATCCTGACCAATACGACATATGACAAATCTATAAACTAAATGTCATGGAGCAACACATCTTCCTCCATTTATTGTGAGTCTAGGTCAAATTCTTTGAATTCCAATCTTTCTAACGATATAGTTATCAGTGTTAATTTTTTTCATTTAAAATCTTTACAAATTGATTTATTTTAAGAATATGAAACTAGCCCCTAGTTGACATATTGTTCATGTTTCGCAGTGATCATCATCATCAATAATTATAGGGTGTCAGCTATCATCTCCATTTCCAAATCTACTTGGCAGGGACTAAACTGCCATGCAACCCTTGTTATTAAAGGGATATTATAATAATTATAAGGTCAATTCAAATTAAAAAAATGGATTTTAAGGAAGGAATACTGGTAAAAATCATCTAACTAGATGCATCGGATTATTAACATTTAGATGAAATATTCAAGAAAAAGAAGTTAGCATCCACATTTGTCCAGATAAGAAGAAAAATCACATAAGTCTAGATTTGGCGAATCAATTAATAATTCCAAAGACAAATGTAATCGAAACAAAAGACTTTTTTTGGCAATAAATATGACATCAAAGACTTACCGTTGACACTCGAAGATTATAAACTCGTATCGAATTTCGAGGTTACAACTATATATGAAAAATAGATTGATATTGTCCTCTACTCGACTTGGTTAGAGACGCTGAGTAGCTTAATATTAAACCTTGAGAAAAAAACTTTTAATGTTTTCCTACAAGAAGAAAAAAAAAATTACATGACGTCTTAGTGAAGTCAGATTCAATATCTACGTCAAAAGATCTTGATCAGATCTCCAAAATACTATTGTCAGACAAACAACAGTCAATACTTGAGATCCAAAAAGAATGTGACAAAATCGTCATAGACAAAGACGCATAAATTTATCACCTAAAAGCCCATAATCAAAGTTTACTCACCCAGATTAAGAAGATAAAGAGTGATAAGAAGACGGTACAAGAAAAGTTAGAACAACTTACCAATAAGGAATCATTGGTGGATAAAGAGACAATGACTGAACCTATGGAGATAGAGAAATATTCAAATAAAAAAAACTTGATTATGGATAAGGGAATTAATACAGACCGAGTCAACCTTACAACCCAAAAGTTTGCAAATTCAGTTGACGTAAAGAGGTATTCACATATCCAAGTAGAATCAAGCCAGAGCTATGAAGAAGACTCAATTCCAAAAGATAATCAAGAAGAAGCTATAAGTACTCGAAGTAAAGATCAGATTGCAAGGATGCCTTATAGACATCCTAATCACAAAAATCGATACTTCAACCAGTCAAGCTATCCACAGAAACAAATGACAGATATGTAAAAAAATATTACCTCCATTACAAATGATGCTCAAGGTAGAAGTTATCAGGGGAGTCGAAATACATCAAGTTTTTTACAAGAACCCTATAAAAGCCTAGTTTTGCAGAAGATTGATTTAGGGTGGACAGACTCCCTTACAGTGCGACGGTTCTACTCAGCGCTTAGAAGATCCTATTGTTTCAAATCCTCAACGATCACTAATTCAGGAATAAAGAATAAGGAGACAATATTACAAGCCAGAGCAAGAGATAAGTCTTCCATAAGTATGCTTCGAGGACAAAGCATTTTTTAAGAGGAAGGCAATGTTATGAACATAATATATAACAATAAGTATAAATACATCATAAATAGTTAATGAATAATAATGAAGAGACACCTTCCCAGTTAAAGGTCACGTCTCTTCACGAAAGGGTACCCCTGCATGGGTATATAAGGCCCTCATTCTTATTGTACTCATCATCTCATATTCATATACATTATTATTTAATATATTATCCTTTATGGATTATAACATGTTGTCCTACCTACATTGGGTATTTACCTGATGAACCGGCTTGGTTCACCACAAAAGCCGTGGAATATTTTGAAGTGCATTTGAGTTGCATGAGCAGCGAGCAATACTTCTATTGAGAGCAAGAAGATGCAGAATGGTTTTGCAGGCTTGGGGATTGTGTTCAAGAATAAGATGAAGAAATCCATGATCAACATGGACATGATCACGAAACATGGTGTTAAGATAAAACGTCTATATTGATGAGCGAAGAATAGAAGATGGCATTGTCTCCTCTGACATACTGGTTTGGCTTTAGATATACCATTGTCCAATTTAACTATTAAGTATAATTACATAGTAATTTTCCAGTGTGGACCTCCAAGGAATGCTTATAACATGGGTGCCAATAAACACGGAGTTGAGTTTCCCCTGAGCTTCATCAGCTCAAAAACAAAAGAGATAAATATATGATCAATGAACCAGAAGACCATGGGCCGCATCTGGGTTTTTCATTATTATCATAGCAATCCAAAATGATAAAAATTTAAAGTTTGTTAGTTTGTCATGGCTTGATCATTGAACTTTGCTGTTGGGGTTAGAATATAAACAGGATGAGATTGCAAGTTTGGGTGATGAGTACTCGTCGGCTTTCATATTGAACGTTAAATAAATTTCAATTTCTTGGATAAGAACTGAATTCTGTATAAGATTCTATAAAAAATGGGATTTTACATAAGCATCTTGGTATCCTATTGATGTTATACTCTCCCAAGAATGCAAAAGATTTGATGCTCCTTTTCCGTTATGTCAAAAGTTACAACATAGCTTGTACAGTCTCATAATAAATAGGACCAACATTAGTAGTCGCCATGTTGTACCCATGTAAAACGAGTCAAGAACAGTCCCCATCATTTTCTTCACATCCTTCACAGAGGACTCATTATACCTTCTTAAGATTGCTTGAAACTAGGACTAAACAAGCATGCCACCAAGTGAAATTCCACAAGGTAAGCATTGAAGGACAAAACTCCCAAATGGTTTAAGAACATGCATCATGAGCCTATTCTTCTTGCCATTTCTGGTTTGCATATACAACAACAGAAGAGAAAGCATTGGAAGAGGTGGAGAAAAATTTAACTAATTTCCAATATCAGGCTTCAGCACAATATAAATTAAATTCAATATGCTGAGATTTACCAGCAATCAGGGTATCTACTGATTCAAATGATTCATGAAGGTGACTTTTAGGCACCTATGCTATGTTGTCAAGTACTTTATTTGTGGATTATATTTGGATTAAATCTCATGGTCTCCGTGAAAACTGTGTGGCTCAGAAAAAGCCTGTGACCAAAACATGGGTAGCTAATGAATGGACCTGGTTACCATTGATGAGCTCAATCTTTGTCTGTTATTAGCATATATTCTCAGCTTTCCTGAAATATTTGACTGCTATGTTACTAAGGAAGAAAGATCATTCACCGTGAAACAAGCCTAATCTGTAGAGCAAGTACATGTCTCATCTAGCCTCTGTCCACCCAAGTGAGCCACTATCGACAAAATGAGGAATTCTGTGTTATTTGTTTCACTTGGAATTACCAATAATCCCCACAAGAACACAGCCCATCCCTGAAATGATGAAAGCGATTTGCATCCCTCACGACAATTTCCCTCCCAAGTATCTTGGAGATGAACTTAGTGGCATTGTGGCAGTCTCCACAAACACGGAGGTTCTTAACAATTTGGATAGGTGTTCTAGGGGGGGTGCTGATTATACCAAAAGCAATGGCAAGTTTCTCACTGTGGTGAAAGAGAAAGTACTCCTTTTGCTCCTCTGCAACATCATGGAGCACAAAGTTTGTGTCAGGCACATACCCTGCCACCTTCATTTGCCCATATAATTGCTCCAACATTGTATAGATCTCCATTGTATGTGAGTGTGATCTGTCTCTTGCAACAAATGTATGTACCTTACCATTAACTTCAATCCAGGTATATCCTGTCTCCTTTTTCACTCCCCTGTCTTCCATAAGTTTTCTCACCTTTGCTCTATCATCCCACCGGCCAGCCGCACTGTAGATGTTCGATAGCAGCACATATGCTGCAGAATCTTGAGGCTCCAGTTCAAGGATATGTTCTGCTGCATGTTTTCCTAACTCCACATTACCATGGACTCTGCAGGCACCAAGCAAGGTTCGCCACACCATGGCATCAGCTTCAATTGGCATTTTGTTGATGAAATCTATTGCTTCATCTAGGTGACCAGCACGACCAATGAGATCTACAATGCAAGCATAGTGCTCTGCCCTTGGTGTGATGTTGTAATATTCAATCATAGAGATGAAAAAGCTGCGGCCTTCATCCACGAAACCCACACGACTGCATGCAGAGAGCACACCAACAAATGTGATGC
The DNA here is from genome assembly GCA_009831015.1 of Picea engelmannii. NCBI lineage: Eukaryota > Viridiplantae > Streptophyta > Pinopsida > Pinales > Pinaceae > Picea > Picea engelmannii. The sequence continues at coordinate 222,074 of ML805937.1, read as the reverse complement.
GATCTGGGTTCATGCCTGACTGTTGCATTTGCTCGAAGAGTTGAAGGGCCTCCTTGGCACATCCATGTTGGGCATATCCTGTTATCATTGCATTCCAACAGACAATATCCCGCTCACGCATCTTCTCAAATACTTTGTTTGCAGCTTCTATGCTTCCACATTTTGCATACATAGTGACAAGAGCACTTGCTACACAGACAGCTGATTCATATCCAGACTTCATGATGCAGGCATGAACTTGCTTGCCATTTTCAATGGCTGCTGCTTGGGTGGCACATGCTCCAAGGGCACTGCCAAACGTGAATTCATTTGGCTTTATCCTTGCTTGAAGCATCTGGCAAAAGAGTTCCAGTGCTTCCTCTCCATGCCCATTCAAGGCAAACCCTGCAATCATTGCTGTCCACGAAACAAAATCTGGTTCACTCATTCTGCTGAACACTTCCAATGCATCACTCGTGTTTCCGCCTTGTACATACATGGTGATAAGGGCACTCCCCAATGACTCATATGTCTCAAATCCAGCTTTGATTGAGTGGGCGTGGATCTGCTTTCCCTGTTCCAAGGCTTTTAAGCCAGCACATGCACCAAGGACACTGGAGAAAGTGAATTGATTTGGCTTTATGCCTGCAATTTGCATTTGACAAAACAGATGGAGGGCCTCCTCACTGAGTGTATTCTGGACATATCCTGCAATCATGGCAGTCCATGACACAACATTTCGTTCAGACATGTTAGCAAATATCATGGAGGCATTAACCATAGCTCCAAACTTGCCATACATGTCAACAAGGGCCGTCCCAACACAAACCTGCAGCTCAAATCCAGTTTTGATAACATAGGCATGAAATTGTGCGCCATATTCTAGTTCAGTGAGGCCAGCACATGCCTTAAGAACACTGGCCAGTGTTACCTCGTTAGGCTTTGTGCCTGCCTCTTGCATCGCACAGAAGAGCTCGAGAGCCTCCTCTGCATACCCACTCTGAGAATATCCCACATTCATAGCATTCCATGATACAATATCTCGTTCAGGCATTTTGTCAAACACTTTACATGCATCCTCTACCTGCTCGCATTTGGTATACATGGTGACAAGAGCATTCCCCACACAGACAGCTGACTCAAATCCAACCTTCACAATGTGGGCATGGACTTGCTTGCCCTTTTCCATGGCAGATTGACTTGTAGAAGCCGCAAGCACAGTAGAAAATGTAAACTCATTCGGCTCTACATCTACCCATTGCATCTGGCAGAAAAGTTCCAGGGCCTCCTCTGCACACCCATTCTGCGCATATCCAGCAATCATGGAGGTCCATGAGACTACATTTCTCTCAGACAATCTATCAAAAACTATGCGCGCGTCCAAGCGACAAAGGCATTTCGTATACATATCAACAAGAGAACTGCCTACACCAACACCGAATCCAAATCCAGCTTTAATGACATGGGTATGGACCTGTTTACCTTGTTTCAAATCCACCATACTGCTACATGCCTTGAGAATACTCGAAAAACCAAACTCATCAGTGCCCATGCCTTCCTGCAGCATTTGGCGAAAGAACTCAAGAGCTTCCCGGCTATGGCCACGACGGGCATATCCTGCAATCATCGCATTCCATGTGACGATGTTTCGCTGAGGCATTTCGTCAAACACTTGGCGTGCATCAATAAAACTGCCGGATTTCATATACATGCTAAGCAAGTTATTTCCTAAGAAGTTGTCCAGTGGATGGCCAGTTAGGGTTATGGATGAATGGATCCGTTTTCCTTCTGCCAAACCGTTGAGGTGGGCACACTCCTGCAAAAGAACCGCATACGTTTTGGTGTCACCATTATTACATGGTTGCTGCAAAACGCTGTATCTCACTGCTCCACAAATGAATTGCTTCCCAGCCCAGGGTTCGAATCTCTCAACTCTACTAATAAATGTTTGTGTTGGGGATTCTCCCCTGATGATTGAACGGTTCAGTAATCTTGTAACAGAGGCTGCAGTATTCATTGCAACAAAGCAAATCTGGAATTACATACAACTAGAAGGCTCCGTTAATTGCTTTCTGCAAATTCTCTTTTTTCTCTTTTTGGCAACCATTTTACATTATAATTCCATGTCTTCTTCCTGCATCTTCCAAAGATTTAATTATTTATACGCTTGCTTATTCACGATCAGAGAGTGAGATCGTATGTTCACGATTTCGCATTACAAGCACAATCTGCTAACTATCTGAGAAATGACAGATGTTTGCTTCCTTCGATTTTTAGGAATAAGAAGACAACGCAGGGAAATATGCTTGGCAAATTAGCTCAACGGAGATATCTGTGATTGTGCTAGAACCTCTGTTGAAGGAAACTTTGAAATCAGAAGCCATGGAATTACAGGGATTAAATTATTATCACGTATGCACAGTTTATTTCTATAAATCTCAAACAACAGTTTAAATGCAATTGGTGATAAAAAGAAAAAACTCGCGTACCAGTTGGATAGAAGCAAAGCCACTCATCAGCACTTTTTCATGATATAGTTTAGTTTAATAAGAGATTCAATGTCTAGGTTAGTTGTTAACATTGTGATTGGTGTATTATATATATATATATATATATAGTTATGAGACATAGTTTATAAGGCATTAATTTACTTTATTGCCCCTTATAGTACAATAACAAATTCAATATTTTGGATCAGTTAACATTGTGGTTAGATGTATTGTGAATAATCATATATGATGGTTTATAATGCATTAATTTTGTTTGTTGATAGAGAAGTTGGTTTGTTAATACAAATTCCTAAGTTGATGGGATAGCATCTTTTTCTTACCCAAATAGTAATATAATTAATCATTTTAGTGTTATTCATTTTGAGTTGTTTTTAGTTTATAGTTGTAGTCTACATAAGCTTATACATGTCTTGCTACATTAATATAGTAGCCTGTACCTATGTTAAGATGTCATTTGAAAGCAGATAAGACTCATAAAAATTGTAAAAAAATAATTTTAAAAGAAAAAATAATAGGAAGATCCACTAGATAATTCAAACGCAAAGAAAATAAAGGAGAAAAAAAAGAAAATCTTTCATTATGAGGAAATGAGGGATATTGAACATTCAAATAAGGAGAGAAGTAATGCAACTAT